>PVJA010007264.1:0-69420 GCA_004027025.1 Myocastor coypus | reverse complement strand
CTTTTTTTTTTTTTTTTTTTTTTTTTGTATATTCCAGGGTCAAATCCCCTCAGGATTAAGTTTGAGACCATAAGAACTGTTGTTAGTGTCAGCCTTCGGGACAAGTCACGGCCATTGCTTGGCCATTTTGCTTTCTGTGAAAGCCTGAGAGAATGTTTTTCTCTGGGTGACTCTCCTTAGACGCACTACAGTTCATTCATCCCTCTCCTCTGAGGTCCCATAATCTCTTTGACCAGAAAATTTGGGATACCTCTGAGTTATAAGATATTACAGCACAGGTTCTCTTATATACTGGGTCTTTATTGACCTAACAAGGTTTGAGGAAGGTATATCTCATGCATTAGACATGATCACCCAATCATCATGCCTAGACTGCAATTGACACTAGGCATGGTGGCGTGCACCTGTAATCCCAGCTCTTTGGAGGCTGTACATAGGCAGATCACTAGGAGTCCAATCTAGTAATGAGACCCTGAATACCCTGTAGACACTTCCCTAAAACACACACACACACACACACACACACACAAATCCCTGACCCATAAGATTATGATGAAAGTGAAAATTTCATAGTTATGGTGTAGCTGCTATAATTTTATCATGTTCTAACATATTACATGGGGGCTGGGGAGCTCAGTTGAATAAGCGCTTGCCTAGCAAGCACAAATACTTGACTTCAATCCCTGGTTCCGCAAAAAGCAAAAAAAAAAAAAATCTATCTATATATATATATATATATATATATATATATATATATATATATATATATATATATAGTGATGCTGGTATTAAACCAACCTACCCTTTCGCCAGTCCTTTGAAAGCATACACATGATACTTGCTACAAATGACAATGCTATTGATTTAATAGTATTACACTTTTTATCATTTGTACTGTATGTCTTCTACCTATAAAAAGTTTAGTGTAAAACAGCATGACATGTTCCACAGCAGCAACCTCATCCATCTGTTTACTGTGTCTCTTGCTTGCATCAAAGGCTATATGGAGTGATTGACCTGTACCATCTCTGCATAAGCACACTTTATGATACTTCCACAAGGATGGAGTCATCTAACAACGTGTGTCTCAGGATATGAGCCTGTTATTAAGGATGCGTGACTGTATACACATGTGTCCCTATAAAATGTGGGTGTTTCTGAGTGTAGGTTTGCTTTTAATTTATATAAACTATACTATAAATCTCAGTTTAATAATTTATTCACTTTCTATCACGTTAAGGTCCATTAACTCTACTGCACCACATCTAGTTTGTTACACCTTTGACCTGCATAGTATACATCCACCTGTATACCAATCATTTATCTTACAAATAGACATGAAGCACAGTCCTTATTCCCATCATTATAAACAATGTCATAGTAGACAAACCTTGAGGCACATTCCTCTGAATTTCTGTGAGAATCTTCCTGAGATGTCCAGGAGTGGCTTCGCTAAATCATAAACCATACAAATTCTTGGCTTTCATGAGCTTTGTTGCACTACTTTCTGGTCTGGGGATATTGGCTAACAATCATTCCCATTTATGGTGCACCAGTATTTATGTCCACAACTGCTCAAGGTTAGGTCATTTCCTTACCTTTTTGATGTTTTCATGGAAATATATTGCCCTTTCATTATTGATTTACTTAGTATTTTTTACTGCTTGTGACACTGAGCATCTTGCTTGGCTTTGATACTTTACTAAGCTTTGTTTAGATTTTTTTATAGTGCTCTTTGTATTTTTCTTTATTAACAACAAGTCATTTTTTATACTCTGAGCATTATTTACTTGTTAGTTTTAAAGGTTGAAAATACCTTCTCTTCATCTTCCCATCTGCCCACTATCCATAAATATTGTTCATGATATCCATAGCTTTATTGTACTTAAATTCATTTTTTATACCTTCACCACTGTTTTGAGTAATGGCGTCATAAAATTTCCTTACAAATTTAGTAGAAAAATGTGTTCTTTCACATTTCCTTCCATTTGATCACCATTCTATCTTTACTTACATGTTTGTCTGTAACTAACTTAGTGCCTGTTTAACATGAAATTAAAACATAAAGGCTTTGCTCTATTTTTCTCCGTATGGTGGTGCAGCTTTTTATAACAATACCAACCATACAATCCAATCCTGCCTCTTTGCTTTGTGGAATATATACTGTGAATATATTATCATATATTATATTTATAAAAAAAGGGCTTATGTATGTCTCCTCTTTGGTGTTCTATTACTCTATTTTCTGTGTCTGTATTAGTCCAATACCTGTAAAAAGTCACCATGATTTACCAATATAGGTTAGTGTCAGGTAGGTTTAGTCACCCTTCTTGTTTTTTCAAAATTGATTTAACTATGCTTTGCCTTTACTGTCATATGAGTTTTAGAATGAACGTGTTTAATTCCACTAATTGTACTTTCTGTTGCTATTGTGTTGAATTTAAAAACTAATCTGGAGAAAATTGAGTTCACTTATACTATTAGCTAGCTTGTGCATCAACATGGCATATCACTTTGTTCAAATTTTCTTTTAAATCCTTTCATATGGCTTAGCTGTTTTCAGTGAAATGTTTTGTATATTCATTGCTGAATATATTTGCATATAATTCATATTCCTTATTATGGTTGCTTTGTATATCTTATTTTCAGACTTAAAATATTTTGTAACATGAGTAAGCCAAAGGGTCTAACAAGAGGAAAATGTCTTGATAGATACATACACAAAGCATCATGATGAACTCATAAATATGTGTAATTAAACCTACAGTAATTAATTTTCAAAAGAATAGGTGTTGGGTTCTTTATTATTTTTGCAGAAAAATAAAAGGCTTTAAACTGAAAAGATCAGTTGTACTCATTTTGCTGGATTGTTTGGTATCACTCTCCATTGGTCACACTTCTTACAAAAGTTAGGGACTGTGCCCCCTAAGTGTCATTTTTAAAATATTTTATTTTATTTTATTTTGAAAAGTAAAAATAAAAGCAAGAACAAAACACTAAAATAAACATAGAAATAGGGTAACATACAACAATACCTATGTTATAGATTTTCAAAGCCAAAATAGCTGATTAATAATGGTTGATAAATTTTTATCATCACCAAGTATCATTTTGATGAGAGTAGCCCCTGTAAGACCAGGGAGGTAGTAAGAAAGTAGAAACCTTTACTAGTATAAGTAGTAAATCGTGGCAGTCAGACATGGAGGCAGTCAGACTTGGTGTTTGACAGCCCTTGGTGCTTTCTATAACCCCCCAGGTTGCATCCCCTCTTTTGTGGCCAAGTACATGGAATTTCTTAGGGTTCTCACAGAATCTGACATTTTTCCTCTGTCAGTTTTTCAGTTCCTTAAGACTTTCACTTCATTAACAACATTCAAATTTCCATTCCAAACTGCATCTTTCTATTTGATAGTAGCTATTTCCTTGACTAAATTCAGATATAGCCATACTGAAACATTTTTGAGTATGTAAAGGGATTCTTGAAGTATGTATAAAATTTATTTACAAAAATATAAAATAGGGCTTAGTTAAAAAATGAAGTAAATTATCTAGCCTTGGGAAGACTTTGGGGGCAACTCATGTCCCAGATATATGGATGTTAACCATTTTGTTCTCATTTTTAATGATGAAGGAAGAAAACAAAGAATGGTAATATTCTTGAACTCTGTATAACACCATACAGAGATAATTCTGAAATCATTCATTTAGGGGCCAGTGAGATAGCTCAGAGGACTAAAGTGCTTGCTTAGGAAAGCTTAGGCAAGCACAGGGGCTGAGGTTCAATCCCCAGCACCATATGCTGCACCAGCCCTGTCTCCAGGGTAGACTGAGCCCATCAGAGTCCAGGCATCACTAGGGAGGTGTAGTGGTTGATACAATGTGTCAACTTGGCTATGACTCAGCAGCCCAGTTCCCTGTTGGTGGGAACCCCACTCTGGGGTACAATTGGTTCTTCCCTGGAGTGTGACCAGGGCCTGCCTAGAATATGATTGGATTTCTCCCTAGAATGGGATCAAGGGCCCATCCTGGGGTATGATTGGTTCCACCTTAGGATTCAATGAGCCCACGTCAGAATGACTAAGCACAAAAAGATTTTTTTAAGGGCTGAAGGAGGAGTCAACACTTCACTTCGTCGGAAGAAGCTTCAGTCTTCGCATTCAGACTGGATTTCATCGTCTGGCTTGCAGCGCAGACTCTTCGGCCTCCAGCTTAGATCTTTCGCCATCTGTCACAGACTCTTCAACGTCCATCTACAGACACTTCAGTCTTCCACTGCAGACCCATCAGCCGACAGAGACTTACACGGAGTGCTGCAGTGAAGTCCAGGCCTCGGGATTGAATTCTTCAGTCTGGAGCGTACAGACGCCCTGTGCGCACTTCCTCATCTGACTCTGTGGCTAATGTAAGCCAATCTTACAATTTCTTATAGATTGTATATTTGGTGTTAATATCCATTCCTTATATTATATCTATTCTGTTCCTCTAAGTAAAACCCTGGCCAATACAGGAGGTTGAAAGCAGGAGGACCACTATGATGTCAAGCTGCATAGTGAGACCCTGTAACAACCAAATACATTAAAATTATTCATCTAATAAATAGTATTTTTTCACTTTACTGAGCCAAGCAGTATGTGACAATGCTTTATGATGTATTGTATACTGCCTCAATTTTTTCATTCCTTTCACAACCTTTCTATATAAGTATACAATGCCTCACACAAAAATGAAAGCAGATTTCTGTACTTGTCTTGAGATTCTGCCACCTCTTAGCTCTTGCCAGTGATAATTTGGCACAGAGGATACAGAAGTACTTCAAGGAACCTACTTAATAAAGCTGTTTCTTGTTCTTCTGCCACCATCATGTGACAGACATGATGACTCCTTTTTTGTTGTCTATTGAATGTTCCACAGGCTAACAGCTTGATGAGGCCTTCCAGCCCAGCCCAGCCCAGCCCAGCCTAACGTAGATCAGCTCACCTGCAGGGGCGGCCACAAGCCTGGCCAAAGGTAACACATTTGTTTCTGCTATACTTGCTGCGTAGAGCCTCCGCTGTCACCCACTCATCTCAGCTGACCTTAACCATGAACGTGAGTGATTAATCCTTTAAGCTGCTGAGGCTTAGGATGGTCGTTAATGTAGCATTATTGGGTAATAATGCTGACTGATAATATACCATGATAAAACTGGATTTTTAACAAGGAGGTGTAGTCAGGGTTTGCAAGGGAATGGATTTCATATGGGAAAAGTAATTCATAGGATCATTTTGTAATTTTCCATCCAAAAAGGCAAAAGTAGAGGAAGGCAAGAGAATTGTTCACACACTGATACCTGAAGAGTCCAATTAATCCAGGACCTGGATCCCATGGAAATGTCCTTCATGAGTCTAGCTGTAGGCTTAGAGTCCACAATGTTTCATGCAAGTCTGTATCATGTATCTGCACTAGAAGTTCCAGAGGTCAGTGGCTAAAGCTAGAAAATCTGCACCAGCAGGGTGAAGAATCTGTGCCATCAGGCTGAGGGATCTGCACTGGAGCCAGGAAGCAATGCTTAAGATAAGGACCAGAGCTCCGCCACAGAGGCCAGCAAACATCCTCATTAATAGTGCGGGCCTGAGCTCCTCCAACAAGGAGGACACTTGAGTTTGTATCAGGAAAGCCAGTGTGACAACCTCCTCCAGCAACAGCATGCCATCTGCCCCTACAGTTCTGCTTGGCAAAATGCTCAGGTGAGTCTTCCACACCCGAAACTATGCCAACAAGGCTCAGCTGGGTGTTCTGAATTGACCATTAGTTGTTCGCCACTCAAAGTTTCTGTTTAGCAAGGTTTTAGAAAATCTATTTAAAAAGCTCATTGAAACAAATGTAGAAAAACTTTCTGATTAAAAATGAAACTTTTGAACCATTAGCAAAGTAGAAATAGAAATCATTTTCTAAATCTTACTAATGGCATATTCCAAGATCTTGTATTTCATGACAACACTGTGGGAGCTTTTCTTTTATAATCAGGAAATACTGTTTGTTATTTATTATTCCCCTTATCCAACATTATAATGGAAGTCTTATTAGCAGGGTAAGAAAATGGAAACAAAACAAATGCAAGAAAGTTGAAAAGGAAGAAACAGTTGTTTCCATAGAAAGCATGAGAGAATTGTCAAATTATTATAATTAATAAGAGATCTTGAAAAGTTCTTGAGTATAAGTTACTAATAAAGAAAACTCGTTTTCTATTAGCAGCAACAAAAGTTTAATTGCCCCTTGTCCCTTGGTATCAATGGGGGATTGAAATGAGGACAGAGTTTAACAGAATTTCGGATAGTCAAGTCTCTTACGCAAATATTTGCATGTAACTTTTTCAGACTTTCTCTAGATTACCCACAATAATTTAAATGTCATGTAAAAGTTGTTATATTCTATTTTTTAGAAATGATAACATAGAAACAAGTCCTATAAGTTTTCAGTAAATATTTTTCTCAATATTTTCAATCTGCTGTTCATTGAATCCATGATTAGAGAGGGCTGATTGTATATTCTCTGTTCACAGATATAAGGATGAATGAATTGTCATGTATAAAGTGTGAGAACAATAGTGAAATAATTATAAATCTTTCCTGGGCAATATTCTAAAAGGCCTAAATCTATGAGAATTTGCTTCATGCACATGTATAGTCAGATTTAATATCATTACTTAGATAGATATTCTGATTCATGCATAACTGTACAATTAAAAAGTAGCACTCAGCTGGGGACACAGTGCAGTGACAAATTGCCTACCCAACAAAGACAAGATCATGAGTTCAATTCCTGGTACCTGTCCCTGCCCCCCAAATAACACCAGATTCTTTTTCTTTTTAGGAGAAAGGGTGAAGCATAGCTGTGACAACTTCTAGAAAAGAAAATTGATGGTGGTGGTCAGGATCAGTGTTATTCCTCCAGAGAATATGACTGATTTTAATAGCTTGAGCAAGTACATTAAAGTGGTTTAGGAAAACAAGATTAAGGATTGAATGAAGGACCATGACAAAAAAGAAAATGAGAAAGATCTTCCAAAAAAGAATAGAGAGATCATAAATTAACATAGGAAACTAATATTTGGCATCATTCTTTTGTCAAATCATTTAGTATAAGATGTATATCTCAATAAATTATTCAGCTAAAAATAGCCTTTAGTAGGAGATATAACCATTTTTCACAAGTTACAACAAAGTCAATTCCAGATAGAACTAAACCTAGATGTGAAAACAATACTTAATAGCTCTAAATGAAAATATAGGATTTTATCTTTATGACCTGGTTGCAGAGAAGGATTTTTTTTAAACAAGATGAGAAATCCATATAGTAAAAGAGCACTACATTTGATTGCATGGAATGAAACATTTTTGTATATCACACATACAAATCAATAGAGTGAAAAGTCAAGTATGGATGGGGGAAATTGCCTGGGTTCAAAACCACTAGGATCAAACTCAAAGCATTCATGTTTAGATTGTTTCAGCAGCAAGATGGTAGTGTCCTTTTTTTGTTTACTTTCTCTAGAAATAACGATATTTCCTATTTGACCTATTACTCTTGCACAATTATTATTCTGGTAAAGCCTTTGCTGTGCTCCACAGAATACCATTGTTCAGTGAGGTCTTAATAGTTGTACTCCAAAGGATCTCCTGATGAAACAAATCTGACATTGTTGTTTGCTATCAGTCGGAGCAGAAACAAACAACGGGATGACAATTAATATGGCCTCAGAGGTCTCACTGAGCCTTATTTCACTCTAATTGAACCACTGAAACTTCTCACATTTATTGAGGGCTATAAACACTCTAAGGAATGTGCAGAACTAATTTGGCATAAACAAGATGCTATTTGCATCACCTTCTTTGTGGGACTGGAGATTGAATTCAGGACCTTGCACTTGCCAGGCAGGCACTCTTGCCTCGAGCTATTTCCCAGGCCACTACATCACTTTCTGCATTCACCAAACTAAGTTTACACATCATTAGTTGGTAACTTTCCAGGGAAAGGAACAAAGAACAGACAGGGTGCCGGCCTCTAGGAATCTGTTACTTTGTCTCCAATTTGCAGGAATTAGCATGGATTAGTCACCTTAGGCTCTGTTCTTTGTTCCTTGCTCCCTGGTGACAGTAAACTTCTGACTCGGACTACTACAACATAAAATTTTAAAATGATAAGGCTTGACAAAAACTTTACAGCTTACATTAGATTTATTGATGAGAAACTGGGTGCTCTTCATTGCTTTACAATGAGAACAAGAAAAGATACCAACTCTACATTTCATTTAACATTGTGGTGGACATGTTAGCTAATATAAGGAGACAGTGAAAGGGAATTGAAATGCACACATTGAGAAGGAAGAAGTACAGTTTCCCCTTGACTGTAGGTGGTACAGCAGCATATGCCATGTCACAAAAATCTGAAAAAAAAGTGATGGAGAGTAGTAAAGTCATCAGTCACAAAGTATGGAAAAATCACTTGTTTCTTTGTATACTAGTGAACAACAATTGGATTCAAAACATTAAACTACCACTTACAATAATGAAAACAAAAACCACAGAAAGAAACACTTATGAAAACACCTACTAACATATAAAAATCTTTGTGTTGAAAATTATGACTAGTGAAAGAAATCAAAATAAATTTGAATCAATGATGACTTATGCTGTCTGTAGAATGAAAGACTCAGCATCATCAAGATAGCAAACAATCTAACTTGATTTATAAATTTAATGCTATTTGTGGTGAAAGTTTCAGAAACTTGGTTTGTGTGTATTGGAAAACTGATTTGAAATTTTAGATGGAAATTCAAATAAACTAGAATAATCAATATAATACTGCAGAGGAAAGGGAGTTGATGGATGCACGTATCCTGCCTTTTGGATTGCTTTTAATTTACATAACTTGGTGAAAGACTCACAGATCCGTAGACTGAAGAGAAAGGTAGGAAACAGCCCCAAGAAAGCAGGAAGAACTGATCTTCGAAACACTGTTCATCAGAGAAGTAGGCTTCAACAAGTGTTGCTAGGGCAATTAGAAATCTACACACAGCGAATGATCTATAGCACAGCAGGGTTATTGTAGTCTGCAACAATTAATTATATATATCAAAAGAAAGAGGGAAGAAATTTTAAGGCTTTGTAGCCCAGAAATGATATTTGCATAGATAGCAACATGTATTACTTTGATTTGATGGTTATACACACCGTACATGTATTGAGTTATGATGCTGTACCCCCTCAAATAAAAACACATTACATATCAATTAAAATAGGTTTTAAAGTTTAATATAAACTTTAAAAAGTATCTCAAAATTGTCATAGGTCAGGATTTCAAACTACAAAGTTATAAAACTCCTCAAAGATAATATAAGAGAAAATACAGATAACTTTTGGTTTGACAATGAGTTTTTACATTGAATAAAGCAAATATGACTCAAGAAAGACAAAATTGGTGGTAGGGATCATAAAATGAAAAACTATGTAAAAGACAACTCCTATGAGAATGAAACATAGCTCTCAGATTGGAGGCAAATTCTTGCAGATGCATCTTGGATGAAAGACTCTTCAAAAATATGCAAAGATATTTTATATCCATCATTGATATTCTAATAAATCTCTATAGAATGTGATAAAAAGCAGTTACACATTTTTACGTAGACATTTAGAAATCTAAATATATACAAAATTGTAGATGGTCAATCCTATGACATTTTTCCTAGTCTCTTACTCACAGCTAATACCCTTTTTTGTTTTCTTGTAAACCAACCATTTACTTTAGAGAGAGTATAGCAGTAACTGGAATTACATTAGAAGCAGCACACATCTAAAAGACCAGAATGACAGGCATTCCAAGCATATTTTTACTGTTACACACTGCTATCCTCAATGTCAAAAACATTGTGGAGGTTCCTAGGAGGATTATGTAATTCATCCTGTGTACATAAGTGCATGGCTTTGCCCCTGAAATGCTTCATATCTTTTCTGTTTGCAGTCACTTCATTATTTAACCCTAAGTCCTTGATTTCCATTCAGCTGTGTTATGCCTCTCCATTTTTATTTCTTCTTTTGAGTTCTTATACTAGGGAGACTATTCCAAGCTAAGTCTAAGATGTTTGATACTCAGAAAGACAGTGATGTTATGCTCAAGTACCTGTATTATAGAGTAATAGTATCACTAAGCTTTTCTTCTAGAGGGTTAAGAATATAAGTTTATAGACCAAAAATTAGAGAAAAAGAAGGGCTACAAGGATAGCTAATATTATGGCCCTAATCCTTCAAGGCCAGGGAGTACTCAGGACATAAGAGAACCTGTGCTATAATATCCTGTAACTCAGTGGTTTCCCAAATTTTCTGTTCAAGTAAATTATGGGCCTACAGAGAAAAGGGATTGAAGATATATAGTGTCCCAAAGGAGAGTCATCTAGAGAGAAAACATTCTCTCAGGCTTTCACAGAAAGCAAACTGGTCAAGCAATGGCTGTGACTCATCCAGATGGCTGACACTGACAACAGTTCTACAAAGCACTGTACATGGTTCCAAAGTAAATCCTGAGGGGATTTGACTGACGTTGGGAGATACAAAAGTTACATGTTTTACTATACAGATCTTGCTTAAACTTGCCCTAAACCATCAGTAGAAAAGTTTAACCACAAGGCATAAAACGGAAAGCTAGATTAGAATGCTGAGCTGTAAAAGGCTTAAATCAACAGATGGTGACATAGCCAATTTTACCAATAACTCACTGTGATTATCAAACATTGGATTATGAGCCGGGCGTGGTGGTGCATGCCTGTAATCCCAGCACTTGGGAGGCTGAGGCAGGAGGATCGGTGCGAGTTCAAGACCAGCCTGGGCTACAAAAGCGAGCTCAAGGCCAGCCTCAACTGCACAGTGAGACCCTGTCTCAAAAAGACAAAACAAAACATTGGATTATGTATACAAGTACTTTCTCTCAGTTCAAAGAGAAAAAAATTTTCATACCAATAATGATTAGAAAAATTATAATGTCTACGTCCTGTGCTCCACATAACTAATAGAAGGACAACAATATGCATTGTATCAAATATTGGAAATGTACTACTATGTGTTTTGAAACTGGCACATTGTTATTTCTTATTAAAAGTAATAATAAAAAAGAAATAAATATATGAAAAGTAAAAAAAAAAATATGCAAAGAACATTTCAAACTCAAAAGAAAACGCCAGGTCAAGGAAGACATGTAGATGGCCCGTGGAACGATGCTTAGCATCGTTAGTCATGGGAATTTCCAACCGGGACAGTGGAGATTCACCACTTACTATATACCTATTAGGATGACTGAAATCTGAAAGCAACTCACAGGGTCAGTTGCTGAGGAGCGCACCAAGAAACAGAGACCCTCAGCTCTTGCTGATTGGAATGCAAAATGGCACTGCCACTTGGGAGTACATTTTCATAGTTTCTGGAAGAATTGCGCATACTTTTACTGAACAATCCAGCATTCATGCTGTCTGTTTGGAAATGTATATCTACAGAAAATCCTACATGCAGATGTTTATAGCTTCTTTATTCATGATCTAAAAAATGAAAACACCCTTTAAAAGATGAATGTTTAAATAAGCTGCAGCACATCAGTACAATGGAATATCTTTCAGTGATAAAAATAGGCATCCTATTAACCTATGAAAAGATGTGGATAGACTTTAAGTACATATTTCTGAGTGAAAGCAGCCAGTCTGACAAACCTATCACTATAGGATTCCAATTGCATGGCATTCTAGAAGAGCTGAAACAGAGATCGGTAGTTGCCAGAGGGCCAAGGGGAAGGTGGGAGAGCTTAACCAGGCATTTTTTACATGTGCTGAAATTATACTATATTATATGCAGTGGTAAATATATCATATTGTACATTTATCATGACCCAGAGAGTTTTACAGTATAACGAGTGAACTTTAAATTATTCAGTTGAAGGATGCTAATTTAGGAAAGCCAAGCTCCCAGGGAAGAAGGTGGTCTGTGATAAGAGAAATTAACCATAAAAAATATGAAACAATATTACTGAACATAGTGGGAGGCACAGTGCTGGCCTGGTACATGGATAATGATGGAATACATAAGGCTATAGGATGAAACTGTTCCAGGGCTTCTTATGATTAAGACTCTCCCTGATCAACTTATGTCAGGCCACCCAGGCCTTTCTCAATGGGGGCTCAGCCTCAGTCTATAAGACTGCAAACATACAGCACAAATTAGTTCGTCTACAACTTGGCCCTACAGTTTATCCTAAGACTTAAATACTAGCTTCTAATTGCTCAAGGCCATGTCCAGCCAGTTAAAGTTCTTATCTGCAAAAGATCAAGACTGGCGAAAGAGTTTATTAGCTGTTCCATGTAGTACTTGAGTTAAAGTACATGTCTCCAAGTCTGTCTGTAAGGACAATAGTCTAGTTTTAATAAATGTTATTTAATAAGCTCAACAAACCTAATGGGTTTTCTTCTTACCCCTTGTAAACTTCCACTTCCCTGATTTTTGGGGGACCCTGCTCATGTCCCTTATTCGCTCATTTTCCTTTTACCTCTGCACAACTGAAAGCTCAGCTCAGTTCACATGAGATTGATTATCTTCTTCCCTAATACACTAGTTATTACTGAATGAATGTGCCTCGATTGTTTTAACAGATTCTTGCCTTTATCATTGACACAGGCATACTGGAAAGGAATAAGTAAATTGTGCAGTAGGCTGAATAATGGCTAAGTGTCACATTATTTGGAACAGCTTTCTTTACTGATACAATTTGAATTAAGGATTTTGAGATGGGTGATTATCCTGGATTGTCCAGGGTGACCTGTGTAGTGATTAGAAGATAATAGTCTTGTTAAAAGATTCTTGAAGTCAACCAGGGTGATCAGATATTAAGGGTGAAGTATAAGGAATTTAACCATATATTGAAGATGAGTAAGGGCTGGCGGTATAGCTCAGCAGATTTAGCGCTTGCTTAGAGGAAGCGCAGGGGCCAGGGTTCGGTTCCTGGCCCCTCGTGCTGTGCCAGCCCCACTCTAGGGCACGCTGAGCCAGTGAGACTGGGCGTGGTGGTGCGCGTCTGTAATCCCAGCTCTTGGAAGGTACAAACAGGAGGATCACTATGACTCAGTAGTGAGACCCTAAAAAAAAAAAAAGAAAAGATGGAAGTGGACATAAAAAAAAGAAGATGATTAGATAATGGGGGAGGAGTCTCTAAATTGATTTAGGATTTTGTTATGGTTTATGTCTGGTTGTCCCCCCAAAGCCTCATGCGCTCATGGGGTGAGGCCTTCTAGAGTTTGAGACTTGATCCATGATCCACTGGGATTATGTTTTAGTACTGATGAGATATGGTCTGAGTACTGCTGGGAGTTATAGGTGTGGCCTGAGGCAGATAGGCTGAGGCAGAGAGCCTGATGTAATTTAAAGAGAAACAGAGAGACAGACTCGGGCTGTTGCTCTCTGGTCCCCTGGTTGGCTGGTTGCCTCTGTCGCAATTGTTGCTGTTTCACCACCATGAACTGGATGCTCTCTGCCCTGTTCCACTCAGCCTTTGGCCAGCCGAATGTAGACTGAAACCTCCAGTAACTGTGAGCTAATAAACCTTTCCTTCCTTCATTTTGAGTGTCAGGTATTTGTCCCAGCCACAAGAGAGAAGCAACTAAGACAGATTCTTACTGAAATGTGTGATGCAGACAAAACCAGGATAGACACTGAGGTTCAAGGTCAAAAACAAGTTGAGAAGATGGTATAGAGGAGCCCAAGTGAAGGGTAGTCTTTGTTAATATTGACATTCAATGTCAGTAATTGAGCAAAAAGGGTTTGGGGATGTGAAACTTTATTATTAGCACAACTGTTTTGTAAGTCTTAAACTAATCTAAAAATCTACCAATTTAAAAAAAAATCAAAATGAATTGCATACTCTAGCTTTCTCAGAGATGTCTTCTAATGCAGTAGTCTGCATTACTTTCAAGAGGTCATTGGGAGTGTGTGGCCCTCTGCTTTTTCCAGTCCTTTGCTGTTATTTCATCAATGTGAACTCTGCAGCATCTGTGTCTCCAAATATGAGATCCATGCTGTAATGATCAAGGACATAAAAGGTTTTTTGTCTTCTATATTTATGTCAAAACTTCTGTATCATTTTCCTTGTTCTGATCCTTCCTTCCATTTGAAAAGTAAAAGATGAATTAGTTAAAAGTAAACTAAATAAAATAAGAAAAAGCGTTTATAGTAAAGGCTTGCATTGGCTGGCTGGTATCTACACCCCAGGATAATGCCTTTGTGTACAGAACAGAGCTACACAAAAGCAAGCCAAAGGATCTATGTAGGCAAGAATTCCAAAGGGCAGGTATGCTGTAAATGGCCAGAGCATGAGGCCTCTGGCACCATTAGAAAACTTAGATTTTTAAAAAAAATGTATTTGGTTGTTGTAGGGTCTCACTATACAGCTCAGACTCATAGTGATTCTCCTGTTTTCAGCCTTCCCAGCGCTGGGATTACAGATGTGTGCCACTAGCCTGGAGGTGGGGCTGGCCTGACATGTGGTGCCAGGGATGGAACTGTGGTCCTCTGCTTGCCTAAGCAGGAGCTTTAGTCCGCTGAGCTGTCTTGCTGGCCCTGAGCTCTGTATTTTCTCATTTCTTTAATTCTTCATTCCCTGTTACATCGCAGGTCTGTTTATAACATTCCCTACATACTGGGAGAGCATACTTAGTGGTAGCAGACTCAGTCTTTTCCAAAAGCAGTGATCAATGGGGATAGTGTACAGGCACATTTCCCCTCTAGGAACCCCGCCAGGGTTGCTGAAGGAGTAAATAAACTGGAGGTAGAAAACACTTTTTTTCTGCTTGAAACTTAGTTTTATTTTACAACTCTACTAGCTAAATATGACTTTTGTGGCCATTCAGTGATTGATCCAAGGCACAGAGCTGGGAAGTGTGGAGGTCGGTTTCTAGGGCAGCAACTCTTGAGAGATGCTCGTTCTTACTGTTGGACAAATTGTGTCCTTTTACACAATGTGGGCCTCATTTTCCTTTTTTTCAAAACAAAGTCAGGGCTAAGCTGTTGCAGTCTTGTTCTATTTGTTGATTCTTTGTTATGGAGTAGAAAAAGAAAATATCATGAAGCAGATATAACCTGGTGGGTGAAACGGCAACAAAACGCAGTTGTGTTTTAATCAGTGTATATACCCAGCATCGTGACAGTGCTTCTTGATGCTAGGCTGGACCACCTAACAGACGGAAATCCTATGGGGCATTCAATAGTATTTCAGGTTGTCCTCTAACTGTGATGCATTCACCAAACATCATAACTTGCTATGAAAACTTAAACAGAAATATGCTGTCATTTTCAGCAGATGAATGCTTTTGGGCTGATATTTCTGTGTCCTACTCGGCAAGATCCAAAGAGGCAGTCCATAATGTGCTAATCTAGATAACCTCAGAATGAAATCACTTTATAATGACAAATGGAAAATTCATCAGTAGGAAGAAAAGGATCACCTCCTATATATGGTAAGTGACTTGGAGGATTTTGATTACTGTTAGGGAGTGATTGGGTGCACACAGTTAATGGCTAAAGAACAGGATGAAAGCAGGGCTTTATTTCTTTTTATTTTATTTTATTTTATTATTGTTTCAGAACTTGTTCGTTTATTTATTTTTAGGGCTGGCTCAGCCTGCCCTGAGGGCAGAGCTGGCGCAGCATGTGGTGCCAGGGATCAAACCGCGGTCCCTGCAGCTGCCTAAGCTTTCCTAAGCAGGCGCTTTAGGCCACTGAGCCATCCTGCCGGGCCTGAGGGCTTTATTTCAAGTTGAAGTTCTGTCCAAGTGGAGATTGTAGATAACTCCAAATTCAAGGACATACAGACATTTTGCCATCAAATCAAATACAAGGAAGAGAGGGTTCTTTCTTTTTGCCATAAGTAATAGGAAGTACAAAAAATGTTGATAGTAGTGTATACTATGGGACAAGCATCCCGGCATGTGACCATTCTGGGTTCAGGAGATAAAAAAATTATTTGGAGTTGAGATTCAGTGAGACCGATGAGCGGCCTGGAGGAGGACACAGCATGAGAAAGTCTCAGGAAGAGCAGGCTGGACTGAAGTTTCCAGGCTTATTTGCAATTCAGTGATGTGATAACAAATATGTAAAGAAAACCATTTGAAATATTTGCACAGGAGTTGTGGTCAGGGGGCAGGGAGGGAGTGGACTGGTTGGCCACATGACACGTACTGACAGAGTTGAAACCAACTTATCTGGCAAGACGAACAAGACGGGGGGGGAGAACAGCTGTTCATTCTGCTAGGCTGCTGCCTCTGCAGATCTTCCTTACCCACACACACATTCCAGGAGCCTGGCAGCTATGGCTCCAAGACGCCTTCCTTTTCACACGCTTCCCAGTCGCTCCTCGGGCCATAGCTTTTCACATGAAACCCTTTCGATTCTTTTCCTTTTTCTCCCCACTTTCCATTCTCTACTTCATGCATTTCAATTAGATGTTCCCAGTTTCCTTTCTGTCAGTGCAACAGCAATATTGATGGTTTCTTAATTTCTATTGCATTTAATTTCTTAATTTTTATTGTCTCTTCTTTCGGTAGAGGATGGGAGGTATTGTCTCACAGATGTTAATCAAAAGATGGTGTGTGTGTTTCTTTCTTTCTTTCTTTTTTCTTTTTCTTCTTTCATTAATACGTTTGTGGTACCCGATGTTCATGTTTATCTTGGAGGTTAGGTACATGTTCATGATGTTGCATGTTTCTTTTCATAGTCCTTTCACTTTCTTTGAATGTTTTTCACTGTTATGTGACGGTACTCAGAAGACAGGTACAGATGGCAATTATTGTATGGATTTTCCAGCTCGTGCAGAAATCGCAAGGTTGGAGGGGACGTGGTAGCGATGGGCCTCCTGATGGCCGTGGTGGTGCAGTGCAGTCTGAAGCCAACTGGACTCATTCTCAGACTCACTTCTGTAGCTCACACTTCACACTGAACCTGACCCAACCATGTGACTTTATGTATCACTTTTCTATACAGATTGCCTAAATATTTATTTCTGTGATCCATATATTTGCTTAATTCCAAAACCCTATATCAGCAGAAAAATTGGCCTTTCCCTACTGAGAAAGATTTCGTACATCTAGCAAACTCCTACCATTCAAGTGCTTCCCACTTTTTCTCACTAGCTATTTCTTATCAGTAGAAGTATTATCTTCTCTGTTCTTTTGAGTCTTAAAATCAACATTGACCCCCCCATTTTTTGAACCCCTTAATTTCTAAGCAACTATCAAATGTTTATATGTCTGCCTAATAACATCTCCAGAATGATCTGTTATTAACTGCTGCTGCTACTAAGTCTGCACCATAATTTTAGTCTGTTTCACTTTATATAATGAACTATCATCAAATAGGTAGTGTATAAGTAATAGACATTTATGTATCAGGTTTACTGAGCTAGGAAATTTGAGATGAAGGATACCACAGATTCCTTGTCTAATGAGGACCTGGTTCCTGATTGATAAATAACAGAAAGGAAAACTTCCTCAGGTGTCTTTTACAAAAGTACTAATATTCGCTAGTTCTCTGACATCATGACCTAGTCATTTCCCAAAGTCCTGTGCTGGTTAGCTTTATAGTACTATAACAAAATGTGAGACAAACAACTGAAGAAGAAGAAAGGTTTACTTTGCATCAGGGTCTGTAGCTTTCAATCCAGTGTTAGCTGGCTCCTTGCTTTGGGGCTGTGGTGAAGCAGCACATATGATAAGAGTGCCTGGCAGGAGACATCACTTACATTACAGAGGGCAGAAAGTGTCAGAGACCTGAATTCCACAGCCCCTTCAGGGCCATTCCTCAAGAACCTAAAATCTTCGCTGATCTCCCCTTCTTAAGGGAAGGTAGTAACACAAATAACAGCAAGCTATGGACCAAACCTTAAACACATGTGCTTTTGGGGTACTTGCTAGATCCAAATGACAGCAGATCCCCTTCCTTAATAAGCGCATTGGAATTTCGGCTTCAATCTATGAATTTTGGAGTTCAGATCATGAGTGTCACAATCTTTTCTCCCCTGCGTTATGTATGTTTGTCCTGTTTCTTCCCTATAGTCCAGCCCTCAGTAACACCTAGTGATCTCACTATTTGTTGTACAATACATATTCATTATTGTGATGCCTGAGACTTGGTTCAGCTCTGAAATTCTCCCTCCTGCTTATTGCTTCTGGTCTAACTTCTTCGGGTTCTTTATATTCTGTATCAGCACACAGTGAGCTTCCCCATCAGATCATCTGGGTTTGTCATTACTTTTGGTGGCAATGATATTTTCCTGGATAATCAAAGTTTGTCCCTATAACTGATCTTAGCAGTGATTATCCTACAGAGAATAGAGATACGGTGGTTTTTTTGTTTGTTTGTTTGTTTTTGTCTTTTTGAGACAGGGTCTTGCTATGCAGTTCAGGCTGGCCTTGAGCTCACTTTTGTAGCCCAGGCTGGTCTCGAACTCGCACCTATCCTCCTGCCTCAGCCTCCCGAGTGCTGGGATTACAGGTGTGCACCACCATGCCTGACGAGAGGTATGGTTTTTATAATCCATCTTCCTTTGCTTAGTTCTTCTGAGTACTTATTAAAACCAGTTGTTTCATTTCTCCTCAACACTCATGATTTTTTTTCTCCTTTTTTTTTTTTTTTTTTTTTTTTTTTTTTTTTTTTTTTTTTTTTTTTTTTTTGAGTCAGGGTCTCACTATGCAGTTCAGGCTGGCCCTGAGCTCACTTTTGTAGCCCAGGCTGGTCTCGAACCTGCACTGATCCTCCTGCCTCAGCCTCCCGAGTGCTGGGATTACAGGTGTGCGCCACCACACCCGGCTAACACTCATGATTAACTGATGTATTTCACACTTACTTGGGCGCGAGCGATCAGTCTTTCCCTACTAGAATGTGAGCTCCCGTTTAGTGGTGTTGGCGCCTCTCAGCTTCGCTGCCTGTTCCAAGGTTCGTTTTTCTCTTTTACGAAATATCATAGTAACTGTACAAGGATGTTATTGGGAGGACTGAATGATGTACATATGAAGAACTCAGGACTCGAGACAGTATATTAACCATGGGTATCAGTCACTCGCATACCTGTAGGTAGCCACATCCCAACAGCCTGCTTAAATCTATAGAGCAGGTCTAATGTCACAGGTGACTTGCTCTATACAAAAATAATCAATTTCTTGGGCAGTGAGATCTATCTTAAATTCTACAGTTTCCTGGGGCTGGATCTGTAGCTTTCTCTCACTAAATGAGACAGTGAAACAATTCACTAAGAATGAATTACAGGGCGGTGAGATAGCTCAGTGGTCTAAAGCACCCGCTGAGGCAAGTTTAGGCAACTGCAGGGATCACAGTTCGATCCCCGGCACCACATGCTGTGCCAGCCTCACCCCCAGGCCAGCTGAGTCAGCCATAATATATAAAAAAGTAGAAAGAAAAAGGAATGAATTACAAACACACCTGCATTAGCTTTGGGGCTAAAGATAAAGCACATAAGCAGGAAAACGTTGTCCTGCCAAACCATCTTGAACAGGCAGGTGCTTTGGAGAGCTCCTTGTGTTTGAGAGAACAAAAAATTTCCATTTACTTGCAATATGGCAACCATTGTTAATTTCCCATCTTGTTTTGAAATTCTGTATCATTTTTGTTTTTCTTTATTTTTTTAGAATTTATTTTATCTTATTTTATTTTTTTTTCTTGTTTCAGAACTTCTGTTTGTTTGTTTATTTATTTTTATGGCTGGCTCAGCCTGCCCTGAGGGCAGGGCTGGCGCAGCATGTGGTGCCGGGGATCAAACCGCGGTCTCTGCAGCTGCCCAAGCTTTCCGAAGCAGACGCTTTAGACCACTGAGCCATCCTGCCGGGCCCCTCTTTATTCTCTTTAAAATAAGATAAAATTCAATTTGCTGTCTTGTTTTGTGGTCCAGACACTTGTCACCGCCAACTCCTGTGATCGATTGCTAATACTTTGCATATCTTACTTGATTAAATGACTGTATTCCACTGCAACTGGCTAGAGTCTGAGAACTCGGTGTGGAAAGAGGCAGAGGCAATATTTGTGTTTTGCTGTTATAGTTTCAGTAACAGTTTCCCTTTGTTTCTGTGAATTTCTTTATCCTGCCACTCTAAACATTCCCACTTAGAATCATTTTAGTTTCTTTATTTGCTCAGGCCGCATTCCCAGCAAGGGTGAGCCCTTTCCTTCTGTATCCCGATCTCTGGAACCTATACACTGACAGCATCCCAGCAACTAAGACCTCAGTGTTCAGCTATTCCCCTGTGTACCTAAGTCAGTCAGCCTGAGGAACTTCCCGATGTTCTTTTTGAAAACAAATTCACATTATTTCCAATATTATTGAACTATCCATGCAGGGTCTTTAAGTAATACCTGGGACTGCTAGGAGGCTCCTAGAGGTGCTGAACAAGCAGCTGCTCTAGTCAGCGTTTCAGGTTAGTGTGGCTTTTGCTGCTTTCTGCTTTCCTTCTGATCTAATTGTGCCCATCACTCAAGGGTCAATGCCAATACGACTTCTTTCTTGATTGTTTTGGTGAACTGCTGTCATCTGGCCCTTAAATTTTTCTTTACCAACTAATTTTTTCTTCCAGGACCAGGATTCAAACTCATGATCTTGCACTTGACAGGTAGGCACTTGTGCCTCAGGGCTATCTCCCGGCCCCAACTGCTCTCATTTGGCTGAGTTCAATACACTTGTGTTTTTCCTCTCTCACCATCCTTACATAAAAGTTCATGGCACTATTCTGGTGTGGAGGTCCTGAGAGAGGGGCTTCATCTTTGCTCACACTTCCAAGTGTAGCAATCCTTAATTGTGCAGGTGTTCCATCCAGTTCTTTTCCCCAAGAGGCCTCACTGGGGAATCAACTCTGAGAGAGAGTTTTTTTCTTCTTTGTTGTGCTAACTGAATTCACACAATATAAAAATAAAGGGTTACTACTGCTTTCAATTGACTTTTTCGTTGGTGGTGTTTCCTGAGATGTAGAGCTGTTGTGTGCTGTCCTTATTTCTCTTTGTCCTGTTTTGTGTGTTGTTGAGTTGCAAAGATGGATAAAAAACCCTGTCACAGAAGCTCAAAGACTTGTCCTTCCTGCCAATTCCTTACTTTTCTGTTGAGCATATTTTCATCTTTATGGTCAAAAAAGAAACACCAACTCATCAGATCACATCCTCAAAGGTAACCGTAGAGAACGGAAGCAGCTTTGGTGCTCATTAATTCAAAATATACTTAGAAAGTCTTACTACAAAATCTAGTTTTAATCAAATTCCACTTTGTTCTTGGAGAAATCAATTTTATTTGATTTTAAATCAATATCATCCATCTAACATAAAGTTAATTTAGTGTTAGTTAATAATCACTGGGTACTTTGTAATTTAAAATGACAAAAGGTTACAGAGGAAAAGGATGTTTCAGTTATTTAGTAGATTTTTAAGTATGACAACTATTACATATTTATAACTTATATAAATTGAATAACTAATATATTCTGGTAAAAGTAATGTTCCCTAACTTCAATAGTTCTGTGTTTGACAGTTTTTCTTATGCAGTCACCTAGTTTTTTGAGACACTGACAAAGGCGTTTAATCCTGTTGTTATTCTTTTCAATTTTGTTTAAAGTATGTTAACATCAAAAAACATAGAAAATTCAACATATTCTCTTTGGAATTTATCTGTTAAAAGACACTATAGAAGGAAAGTAATGCAGTGGATTTTACAAATAATTGGTTTGCATCTGTCTTCAGACAAATGACCTTCAAGATGTCTGCTATACACTTTTTCTTCTTTATGTTTTTCCTGTTTCTCAGAATGTATCCTCTATCATTCCTGTTGACTTTTTTATCCTTTTCTTACAACTTCTCTGCACCATTGAATATACTTGTGGTAGCCAATCTCTTTTTTTTTTTAATCTAAAGCTTCGGTGGCCTTTTCACCTCATGCCAGCCACTCTAAGTTGACATCAGTTTTAGTCTTGTCTTTTACCATCAAGTCAAAGACTACTGAAAGTTACAGAACACTGAAGCCAATAGCATCTTCACTGAAATAACACTAAACATCTTTAGTCTTCTGCTTCAAAATAAAGCTTTCTACATATAAACATCTCTCATTTCTTGTGTTTGATACACTAAATTCAAATATTTTTGCCTGCTTCTTAAAACCACTATTACTTGATTTGCCAACCAACCTAATTCTTCTTCCATAAAGCTTCATTCATATCTCTTTTTTTCTTTTGTATTTAGTGCAGGACCTACAGGGTCTACAGGGTCTCACTACACAGATTGGACTCATAGTGATCTTTCTGTTTTCAGCCTCCCAAGTGCTAGGATAATAGGCATGCACCACCACGCTGAGCCTCAGTTACCATCTCAGTGCGCCTGGGGGTAGGGCTGGCACAGCAGGCTGGAGAGCAGGCCGGGGATAGAGCCTCCTACCCCTGTGTTTGCCTAAGCAGGTCATATATCTTTTAAAAGTTTCCCAGTCTTTTTCTCCTTAATTTCTCTAGATGGTTGAGTTGAGGCACCCTTCCCTTTCCTCCACAGCACAGAGAACCTATGTCACAGATGTGTAGCTAAGTTTTGAGGTGAATGATCCTGGGGAATTGCTGGAACTTAGCAACAGGGGCCTTATAAGCTCCAGAGATCTGGAATAGAGCATAAAAAGGGACAGGATGCCCCTTTCACTGTGATTCTGACCACTCATCAGGGCAAGCTGAAGGGCAAGCTAGAATCTACATAGATGCTTTGCTTTGCAGGAGCTCACATGGCCTGCCTGCCTGTTGAGCCCCATCTCCAGCTAGATGCCATCTGGAGAAGGAGGTGATTGTCTGAAATCTTACTGCTGGACAAATGAGAAACTCCTTCATGTTCCTAACTCTGGGATCTCACACACATTCCTCCACACCGATCTAGGACACTGCATTGTCAGAAAACAACTTAACCCAGAAGAGCACCTGTGGCCTGAGACCTGTAGCTCATTTGATATCTTGCATTGTAGGAGACAAGTGTTTAAATTGTGATGATTCTTCAGTTTTGAGAACTTCTATCACCTGTTTCCCCATGGTCTTCTCTATGGGGTTGAACATTCTCATAGCTATCTAACAGAGGTCCCATGGAACTGTTACCTGTCTGATCTGAAGTTCCTTAACCTTCTCTTGTTCTAAAGTTGCATTACATTTCTAAGTTGTATTACATTTAGTTTACAGCAAACTTTGCGTTCATCAAAACTAATGAGTCTTTTTAAATTTTTTAAATTTTTATTTATCATTTTTAATAAGAAATCACAATAAGATAGTTTCAAAACACATTAGTAGTACATTCGCAATAGGTGACACACTGCATGGTATTGTCCTCATAATAGTTATGCAGAGCCTAGGGTGTACACATGAAGAATTTTCTGATTGATACTGGTAAGGAAAGAGAAAAGAAAGAAAAAGAAAAAGGTAAAGAGAGGAAAGAAAGAAAGAAAGAAAGAAAGAAAGAAAGAAAAACCTAATGAGTCTTTTTGTTAAACACTACAGTTAGGAATTGTTTCCCTTGCAGTACTATAACTGGGCAATTTAAATTTTGAAAGATAATTAGAGACTTTTTGTTTTTTAGCTTAGACTAATGATTCCAGCCAGTTAAGGTCATTTTGAAAAACCTTTTGTCATCTAGTAACAGTTTGCCAGCTTTCATTTTGAAACAATTAAAACCAAAACCACACCAAACCAAACAAACAAAAAAACATTTTTATATTAACTCAACTTCTTAATTTTCCACTACAAAACGCAACTAAGTGAAAAAATGTTATTTGTTAATTTGCATGAGACGTAAAATCTCAAACTCTTTGTTTTAGTAACAACTTTGAAGGAGTCCTGTTATCTTACTTCCCTACAATTGTGGAAAGAAAGATATACCTAGAATCTTACTCTTAGTAATAAAGATATCAAGTACATTGCCCATAATATAAACCATTATTTTTAATATTATTATTTGGGAAACTCAGTACATTGCTGAGTAATAAGTACACCCGATGTCTTGCTCCCTTACGTCCACTGAGCGGCATCACTGTCTCAATTTTTGTGCCCAAAGGAGGATCACCATCACAGTTTGTCCTTCAGATTCTGATTAGATTAAGGGTTGGGGGTCATAACAATGCACTGGTACTCTACACAGATGAGAGTGAAGGGAGAACTGGTGCTCTCTTTGCTGGATTGGTAGGATCTGGTTGTGTCCCTTTTTAAGAAAGTCTCTCACTCTCTCTCCAGGATGCCGTGACGATTGTCTCCCTAAGCCTGCTAAGCTTCATGCCATTACATGCTCAGGGGCTCAATTCCATCTCTTTTGGCTTCCCCTTAACCTTTATTACACATTTGTAAATAGTCCATTAAATTTCCCTGTTTTTCCCTTGACTGGGGCATCTGTATCCTGTCTGGGCCCTGGATGGGATGCAATCATCAAAATTATAGGTTTCTAGAGGTTGAAGCTAACTTTGATAAGGTGTAACCATTACAAAATTCTTTGTAACCAATGTGATGAGCATTTATCATGGAATGCCTCAGCTCTCTGAGGAGGTTTGCTATGTCCAAAACACCGGAAACCTGTCATTCGCCAGCAACATTCAACTTCTTTAGCTTGTTTGGCATGCACTTAGCTGTAAATACTAATGTAAATAAGAACACCACAATCACCTTTTACGTGTCTGCTTTGATTTGTTCGCTCATCCAGCTAATCCTCAGTGTTTTCATCAAAATGAAAGAAAAACAATATGCTTTCACTCACAGATTCTTTTTTTTTTTTTTTTTTTTTTTTTTTTTTTTTTTTTTTTTTTTTTTTTTTTTTTTTTTTTTTTTTTTTGTCTTTTTGAGACAGGGTCTCGCTATACAGTTGAGGCTAGCCTTGAGCTCACTTTTGTAGCCCAGGCTGGTCTCGAACTTGCACCAATCCACCTGCCTCAGCCTCCCGAGTGCTGGGATTAAAGGCGTGCGCCACCACGCCCGGCTCTCACAGATTCTTGAAAAGAGAAAAATTGGCTCCTGAGGTCCATGGATGCCTAGAGAAATACTAGCACAATGAAGAAGCATTAAAAGCGTGTCAGGAGTCAAATTTCAACTTGGTTACCTCTAACAGCATCACACCAAGTAACCTGAGTAACATTTCTGAATTTCAACGTCCTTGCCTGTGAGAGTGAGATTAAAAATAACATTCACTTCACTCTTTGATAGATCAAATAAAAACTTGGTTTAAAAATTTCAACATAGTCTTCCATCTTGAGTCACTCATGCCAGGTGTGGTGGTGGACTGCTGTAATTTTAGCATTTAGGAAGCTGGAGGTTTGCCACAAATCCAAGACCAGCCTGGGCTACACAGTAGCCCAAAATGCAGATAGAGATGCTGTCTCGACACTCATCCCCAAAAGAAAGAAAGTACTAAGTAAATATTAAAATTGAGAAAATATTTTGATAGATAAAGACAACTCCCTAGTACACTGTCAAAAGTTGAACTTATTTTCAGTCTCCTCACCAATAATAAGGGGTAGAAGTGTGGTTATATGTGGTTATGTGTAGGACCAGTGATTCAGTAACCCATTTGATATAAATTCCCAGTAGAAAAAGACACTGATGATTGTAAAAAGATTTAAAGAACAAAATTTGACCCTTGAAGAATAAGTGATTAACATGTTGGTAAACTAGAAGTTATTTTCGAGCTCTATTTTTACTGAAAGAGGAGCTACATTCAAATACCATATAGAATTTATGACAGTATCATTTATGATGAGACAGCAATATTAATTCTCCCCAAAATTTCAGAAATTTTAAATTTGGTGTAACCAAACTTAGCAAGCAGGTAAAAGACTAGTTGTTCAGTAGGGGACTCTATAAATCCTAATAGTACTATCATTGTACTTTATTAGGACCTTTTTTATAAATCAAGGTTAGACAAACAATTTGTTATTAGTAATTGTAATGATCTGTCTGTCATTCTAGACTAAGGACTAGATTTCCAGATAGTTTGTTGCCACTGTAGATATTTGTTTTAAAGTGTTGCTGTGTTATGAATGGTGCTTTAGATGGCATCCCTCTGAAAGCACTTTCTATAAAACAATGCTTTCAGTTAAAGCATTTTGTTGTTTCTATATGTCCATCTACAGAATCTCCCCTGTATTACATTCCTAGGGTTTCATAACGAAGTATCATAACATGAAAGGATTAAAATAAAAATTTACCGCCTTATAATTCTGAGGGTCATAATTCCAAAATTAAGGCATCCACGGGACTGATTCCTCCTGAGTGCTGTGAAGGCAGCCCTGAGTTTCTGCTTGTTTGCCAGTCCTTGGGTGACAGATGCATCGCTGAAGTCGTCAGCTTTTGGATTTCCTTTTCCCTCTGTCTTCTCACATTTTCTCTGTGATGTCTGTCCTTGCGCCTACATTTCTGATTTTAGAAGGACCTCTCAGCCACATTGATTGACTTTGTCTTCACACTTACAATCTCACTGATCACTTCTCTGAAAATCTCATTTATAGTTTCATAATATGAGGCACTAGGGTTAAGAGTCCAGTATGTATGACTGTTGAGACCAAAACATTCCCCAAATATCTTTTGGGAAAACAGGAGCAGATATTTTTGGTTTACTATTCGCCTTGTTTTTAGACAACTTTCTTGAGTCATGGGAGAAATATTTATAAAAAGCAAGGCTTGATTCATAAAAATAGAGATAGAGAAGTAAGGACATCTTTCTCATAAACTAAAAGCCTGCCTGACCTTCAGGGTAGCTCACTATGTGAAGAAATGTCCCAGGGAATCCTCTAAAAGTGTTATCCCGAGCAGTGAGTTTTCAGATACTGAGAACCTGATTGACCAGGGAATGGCTGCTCTGTCGAGTCCGTAAGAGCATGTGGCTCTTGTCTCTCGTGGTTGACTCCTGGGACACCGCTGACCTATGCAGAGATATTAAACAGCTCCTTGGAGGAGGGCACCAGGCCTCACCTCTGGCTGAGATTTAGGTCAGTGCCTTCCAACAGTTCTGATGAACCTATCTTAGATTCATGAGGATGCTTCCACCAGCTCCCTTTTCTCTCGCTTGGGTCCACATTTGCACTATTGTTTTATTCCTTTTCCAGCCTCTTCTGGCTTCTTTTCATTTTCCCTCAGAGCCATTTCCTCTAGTAAATGTTCTTGTTTAAGGTTCTAAAGTTCTTGTTCTAGAAATATTTCACTTCCTTGGTTACAATAATTCCTAAGTATTTAATTTTTCTTAAGGATATGAGACTGATATCGCTTTCCTATTATTTCTCATTGAGCTCTTTATTGGTGCACAAGAAACATATTGATTTGTGAATGCTGATTTTGTATCCTGTTACAGTGCTGAATTTGAGTACTAATTTTAAAACTTATTGGATAGAATTTTTTATGTCTTTTATGTAAAAGATAATATCAGCAAACAATGGTAACTGATTTCTTTATCCCTTTCTGTTGCTTGAGTGCGCTGTCTAGTGTTTAAAGCATTACACTGAACAGCAGTGGGGATGGTATTTGATTTTTTTTTTTTTTTTTTTTTTTTTTTTTTTTTTTTTTTGTCTTTTTGAGGCAGGGTCTCGATATGCATTTCAGGCTGGCCTTGAGCTCACTTTTGTAGCCCAGGCTGGTCTCGAACTCACGCTGATCCTCCTGCCTCAGCCTCCCGAGTGCTGGGGTAACAGGCGTGCACTACCATGCCTGGCTTGGTATTTGATTCTTTTTCCCTCTTGTTCCTAAATTTCGAAGGCAACAACTTCTCCCCACTTAGTAAGATTTTGTCCACTGGGTAGTCTTTATAAATGGCTTTTCTCAGGTTTAGGAAAGGTCTATATGTATTTATTGTCATCAGGGTTTTAATTTTATTTTTATATTTTAAAGAAGTTTAATTATTCTTTAAAAGTCTACATATAGGGAAGATTACAGAAGACACTAAACTAAGAGGTGGTTATGAAGTGTGGCCTATCAAGTGTCTTCATATTAAAGTTGGGAGTATTTTGCTGGAATAAGGGTGGTCCTCTGGAGGCAGAGAGGACCATGTTTGTTGGCAGCACCAGTGAGACCACATCACTCTGAAACCCCAACGTCATCACTTCTAATAGTGAGATGTAATATTATTTACACCAGCAGCATATCATGGCATTGTCCACACATTCATAACAATGAGGAGCAATGTATTATGGGTAGATCACTTACAACTCTGATGAGTGCAGTATCCATTTTTGAGGACCAGGAGGGTCTGAGTGGTGCAGGTCTCCCAGAGCTAGCCACACTTGGCCTTCCTTTTATATGTGCCAAACTTGCCAGTCAATATTCTGGAGGGTTAAGGCTACATCTCCGAAGTTTGCGCCGTCAGGAGCCAAGGCTGTATTCTGAGAGGTATTCCACGTCCCAGGTTGGCTTGCCCTGGTCTGCCATTTCATGTGGTCACCAGTTGCTTTGCTGGACTCCATAATCCAGGTAGCTGTGAACTCATATCAGTTGGAAATCCAGATGCCAGGGGATTTCTGGACTTCATCCAGTCTGCTCAGGTGGCTGAGCGTTTGTTGGGGGATTAGAAAAAGAGAACTAGAAAGAAGACCTGAGAGGTGGAGAAGGGGCAGACATAAGGGAGTAAGAGCTTAGGGGAGCAGCAGGAACATGAACACGGAGGTGAGGGTGGTTTGGATAGAAAGAGGAAGAGCAGGGATGGGAAACATTACGGCAGGGCGGCGGGAAGGGACGGTACTGGTGAGAGGAGGGAAACTTGTCGGGCCGAAAACAGGAGGAGATGGGCTATGGTGGGCAGGGGGCTGAGGCTTCAAAGGTTGAGAAGACAGGGGAGGAAGGCGGGTAGGAGGACGAGTTGAAGGGGGAGGAGGAGCAGGGTTAGGTCTAGGTGGAGGGATCCTGGACAACTTTTTCATTTTCTCAGGAGGCTGTCCTGCTTACTCACTCTACCACAGTAGTGAAACGAGTGATCTTGAGCTGGCGCAGCTCTGGAACTTATCTCACACATCACCTGTTGCGTCATCCATCATCCAATGGCTGAATGCCCATTGTGAGGTGCGTGCGCTGCATGCTGGGTGTGGTCAGGAGCCGCCCCCATCAGGGAGGTGAGCCCGTGTCTGGGTTTCTGAGCGATGATGGGAAATAGCAAAGAACAGACATGAGGCTGTGCTATTAGTCTCTGTTCTAGGGATGGCACACAGGGCTGGTCCTCAAGGACAAACACTGACCCTTTGGTTTTTTAATTTCTTAAGTCCACTACCTACATATCAGCCATCTGTAGCCATAACTGGTACTTTTCTTCAATTTTATTTTGAAAAGTAAAAACAAATAGTAGAAACAGAGTAATAAGTGACAATATAAATGTAAACTACAACAGAATTTCAAAACAAAAGTAAAAAATTTAACAGTGGTCACTGTATTATATATTTTCATCATTAAATCTGTTGTTTACATTAGTAGACATAGGTATGCAGAGTTGGTCAAATAATTAAACATTAATCCTGACTTTCTTTTTTATTAATGTATTTAATACAGGATATATAAGATCTCACTACACAGATTGGACTCATAGTGGTCCTCCTGTTTTGAGTCTCCCAAGCGCTGTGATTACAGGTATACACCACCACTCCCAGTCTCAATCACCATCTCAGTGTGCCAGCAGGACAGGCTGGGGATCAAACCCCTGGCCCCATGACTGCCTAAGCAGAAGCTTTAACCTGCTGAGCTATCTGGCCAGCCCCTCCAATGCTTACTTTTAATAAACATTTTTTATCCTACTTTATTTAAAAAAATTATTTTAAAGAGAGTATACTAACTATTAAGACATTAGAAATGGTACACACTTAGAAGAGCAAGATGAGAGACTCTGAACCATGGGTTTTGTATAACACTTTGCTATCTTTGATGTAGTTGCTCAGACTATGGATAACAGCTTATAAAGTTAGTCCAAGTGAAAATTTTAAGCATTAACTGTTACTTTCAAGACTGATGGAAATAAAAAGTACAGCATCTCAGCTTTCCTGAATACATAATTTCATGTTTTTCCCACTTTTTTTTCTTTTTTCTCTTTCCCTCATCTTTATTTATTCCTTATGGTCAATTTCTTTCCATTTTACTATATCTATTATTCCTTTCAGATTTTATTTATTCTTTCAGGTTCTTACACTAAGGAGACAATATGACATTTACACATATGCATTTGATTTATTTCACTTATGAGCATAGCCTCTAGTTGCATCCATTTACCTATAGAGGCCTCAAGTTTGTCTTTCTTTATAGCTGAGTAATATTCCATTGTACAAAAATGCCACAGCTTTTTTATCCAGGTGATAGGCATTTAGGTTGTTTCCAAGATTTGGCTATCACAAATTGTGCTGCTACAATCACTGGTACACATATATCATTGTGTTATGTTGTTTTTGTATCTTTTGAAAAGATACTCAGGGGATGGGTAGATAGCTCAGTAGAATAAGCACCTGCCTGGCAAGCGTAGGGTCCTGAGTTCAATCCCTGCTACTAAAAAAAAAAGAAAGAAAGAATTCTCAGAAGGGCAATAATTGGATTGAATGGGATTTCCAGTCCTAGTTTTTTGAAGAGTCTTCACACTGATTTCCACAGTGATTATACCAGTCTACACTCCCACCAACAGTAGAGAGGGGTTCCTTTTACTCCACTGACTGTCCAGAATTTGGTATTAGTTGATTTCTTTATGATAACCTTTCATTTTGGCATGAGATGTTATCTCAATGTTATTTTACTTTGCATTTCTTGAACAAATCACAGCTGTAGAACATTTTCCATGTACTTATTTGCCATTTGTATTTCTTCCTCTGAGAAGGATGTATTCACCTCATATGCCAGTTTTTGTATTGGGTCTTTGAATTTTGGAGGCATGATATTTTTTAATTCTTTATATATGCGAGATAGAAGTCTTTTGTCTCACTGATTGTTGGTTAAGACTTTTTTCCAGTTTGCACGTTGTCTTTTCATTCTATTGATTCATTTTGGTGTACAGAAACTTCTCAATAAGATGAGATCCCATTTGCTGATTCTTTGCAGTATTTCCCTCGAAGTTTGGTTTTTGTTCATGCCCTCTCTGCCTCTCTCCTGTGTCTTCAAGAATTCCATCTGCTTTTTCTACTAGCAGATTTAGAGTTTCTATTTTAATATTTAGATCTTTAATCCATTTTGACTTTAGTGTATGATGGTAGACCTGGGTCAAGGTTTAGTTTTCAGCATGAAGAGAGCCATTTTTCCTGCACTATTTATTAAAGAGACTATCTTTCTTCCTGTGAACATGTTTTCCCCTTTGTCAAAGATAAAATGGCTGAAGCTGTGGAGATAACTCTGTGGCACAAATGCCTGCCTGACAAGTACAAGGTTGTGAGTTTGAACCTCAGCCCTGAAAAAAAAAAAAAAAAAAAAAAAAAAAGATAAGATGGCTGAGTGTGTTTGTGGTTGTATCTGCATCTTTTAATTTATTCTGTTAATCCTTAGTTCTTTTTTTTTTTTTTTTTGCCAATGCCATGTTGAAATTATCACAGTAGCTTTGTAGTATAATTTGAAGTCAGGGATTGTAATGCCTCCTGCGTTGCCTTTGTTGCCCAAGATTGTCATTGCTATACTAGGTCTTTCCTGGTGCCAAATAAATTTTAGGAATTATTTCTCTAGATCTGTGAGGTATGTTGGTGGTATTTTGATAGGGACTGCATAAACTCTGTATGACAATTTTGGGAATATGGCCATTTTTACAATGTTGGTTCTTTCTACCCAGGATCAAGGAATATCTTTCCATTTTCTGAAATCTTCAGTCTCTTTTTTTTCAAAGTATTATAATTTTCACTATATAAATCTTTTACTTCCTTTGTTATATTAATTCCTAAGTATTTCATTTTTTGGGTGCTATTGTGAAAGGTATTATTTCTCTAATTTCTCTCTCAATGAGTTTGCTCAGTGTAGAGGAATGTTACTGAATTTGGGGTGTTGATTTTGTCTCCTGCAATACTACTCAATTTGTTTATTAATTCTAGGGTGTTTTATTTTTAGTACAGGGTCTACAGGGTCTTACTATGTAGATCAGACTTGGAGTGACTCTTCTGTTTTCAGCCTCCTAACTGCTGGGATTATAGGTGCGCACCACCACACCCAGTCTCAGTCACCCTCTCAGCACACCCCGGGGGCAGGCCCAGCATGGCACACTGGGGATGAAACCCAGGCCGCTGGGTCTGTCTAAGCAGACCCTTTAATCTATTGAGCTATTTGACAGGCCCTTTGTGGAGTTTTTTGTATCTTCCATGTAGAGTATCATATCTCATTTTTTTTTTTTTTATCATGAATGACTATTGGTTTTTGTCTAAAACTTTTCCTGCACCTATTGGTCCAATCATGTAGTTTTTGTCCTTGGTTCTGTTTATGTGGTATGTATGTTTATTGATTCCTATGTGTTGAATCACCCATGCATGCCTGGGAAGAGCAACCTACTCGGTCATGGTATGTGAGCCTTCAGAATTCAGAGGAAAAAAATGGAAGAGAGCATAAGAAAATGGAAAGATATCCTTTTTCTAAGTAGACAGAAACAATATGGTAAAAATGGCAGTATTTCCCAAACTGATATATAGACTTAATGCAATTTCAATCAAGAAACCAATAGCATTTTTCAGAGATCTAAAGTCTTAAAATTCATATGGAAGAAGTGACCTAGGACAGCTAAGGCAACTTTGAGCAGTCAGAGCAAAGAAAGGAGGCATCACAATCCCAGGTATACTTAAAGCCAAAGTGATAAAACAGGTTTTTTATTGGCACAAAACAAATACAGGGATCAAGAGAACAGAATATAAAACACAGAACTAACCCTACACAGACCCAACCACCTGATCTTTGACTGAAAAAATATGTTAGAGGAAAAATAGCCTCATTAGCAAATGATACTAAGAAAACCAGGTGTCCACATGCAGAAGACTGAACTTAGATCTATTTCTTTCACAATTTATGCAAGTCAAAAGGACCAAAGATCTAGATATTAAAGCAGAAACAGATAGTCTTCTGGGAGATAAAAGAAGTAAAATTCTTGAACTCATAGCAGGGCAGTCTGAACAGCACTTCAGAAGCACACAGTATTAGAGCAAGTCAACAAATTGAATTATGTCAAGTTAAAGAGCATTCACACAGCAAAGGAGACAACTCACAGAATAAAGAGACAAACTACAGAATTAGAAAGAAAATTTACTGGCTATTCCTTTTTCTAGCATCTTTTCAAAAAGTTAAAAACTAAATATTGCAGCAATACATGCATACCAACAATAAATTAAAAATATCTAAATCTTGGAAGTGATTTAAATGTGCAAGAAATGTATAAAGACAAATGGATAAACAATGTGATATTTGTACATAATGGAATACTATTCAGCTATAAATAGAGATAAATTTGAGCCATTTGAAATAAAATGGATACAACTTAAAACATAATGTCAAATAAACTAAGTCACACATAGAAATAGGCTCTAATACCACATCATTTCTCTCGTATGCGAAACACAAATTATAAATAAAGAGTAAAATAAAAGACAGAGGAAACAGGAAGATAGCTCTTTTATTCAGGTGAGAGAGGGACCAAGCAACACAGTCTGCAGGGAGGGACTAGAGGAGAGAGATTTAAAGAACTGAGACGTGACCTACACCCCCACCAACTACCCAAAAAATTCATGTAGTCCTTGTATCACAAACCGGAGCTAAAAGAAAATAAAAATAGGGAAATACAATGTAGAGTGTGAAGTTGGGAGGAATGAGGACAGGTAATTAAAAAGAAACAAGATATGTTAAGTGCACGTACTGACTCCCTAAGATAAAGATAAACATTGCATATTGCAAACATATGCTCATAAATCTTAATAATAAAAAATTTGTTTTCACTTTTCTTTTCCTTGTTTCAGAACTTTTTTTTTTTTTTTTTCTTCTCTCAGAACCTTTGTTTATTCACTCATTTTTATGGCCAGCTCAGCCTGCCCCAGGGCAGGGCTGGTGCAGCATGTGGTGCCCGGGATTGAACCGTGGTCCCTGAAGCTGCCCAAGCTCTCCCAATCAGGCGCTTTAGACCACTGAACCATCTTGCCGGGTCCTGTTTCAGAACTTCTGTTTGTTTATTTATTTATTCTTTATGGCCGGCTCAGCCTGCCCTGAGGGCAGGGCTGGCACAGCAGGTGGTGCTGGGGATCGAACCGCAGTCCCTGCAGCTGCCTAAGCTTTTCCAAGCAGGTGCTTTAGACCACTGAGCCATCCTGCCGGGCCCCTGTTGTCATAATACAAGTTCTTGTGAAGATGGTGTTTAGTGCACCACAGTTTCAGAAAACTGTACTTTTGCCCTTTTGACTATAACCCTGAGGACTTAGCCCACTTGATTTCCCCATGTTCTGTCTAAATTTAATAAAATAGTGCACAGTCATCATAACTGATAATCTTAAAATACATTAAGAGCCAAACTCTAAAGTATATGTGTAACTTTCTTATATGATTTTATTTGAGTTTATTCTGATTTTGTTATTATATAAGAGTATCATTTGAGTTATTTTAAAATTCAGTAATATACATATATATCCTTTTAATTGACTTATTAAAATTTATACTAAATAACTTTAAATTAATTTTATGAGTCTGTTAAAGCTTTAATAACAGGTAAAAGATGCCTTTTGTTTAATTGTATTAATCACTAGTTATGCAATACAATAGATTTCCAGGTTATATTTCTTTCCTTCTTTCTTTCTTTCTTCCTTCCTTCCTTCCTTCCTTTCTTTCTTTCTTTTTTTGGTACAGGGTCATGCAATGCAGCTCAGATGCACAGTGATCCTCTTGTCTCAGCCTCCCCAGAACTCAGATTACAAGCATGCATCACACTCCCAGTGTCTGTGGCCAGCTCAGCATCTGGACCAGCATGACAGGCAGTACCAGGGATTAAACCAGGTCCTTGCACTTCCAGGCAGGCACTTAGACCACTGAGCTATCTCCCCAGCCTCTCAGCTTGTAGGTTTTATATTTTAAGCACAACTTTATTCTAACTCTAAATGAAAAAAAAAAAAATTCTAAATTCTAAATAAGATTTCATCACCGAACATCATGTTGTGACTAGCAGTCTTACTTTTGAAACTTGACAAATAAACAACTGTGTTTCAATACGTCTAAATACGCACATCCAAAATGTCAAATTATTTTAAATGACACAATGAAAGCCTATTCATTGCCTTTAGCATCCCAAGGATGACACACATCGTGCTTATCTAGCTAAAAAAGTGTATGCACACTATACCACCAGCATCAGAGAAAACTTACTTCGCAATGAAACTTCTGATGCAAAGTTCTAGCTTTTCTCAAAGGGCACCATCATCCAGGAGAGTAGCTGTCAGAGCAGCTTTGAGACCAGAATTGAACTGTGCTGTCACGGCTTGATTCATGACATCACGTAGCAAGAGGAGACAAGACAACAGATTCCAAGTCAGGGTCCCCAGTGAGCATTCTAGCAAGCTGGAGGAAGGGCTTTTCAAAGTAATAGTTACTTTTGGAATATGCCTCACAGTTCTGAAGATTTTCCTTTTGATAGAGGGCAATAGCTTTTGGTTTTACTGTGCCGTTGCTAATAGCACTTGTAGCAATACAACAACACAGTGGGGATGCTTTCATGCACTGCGCTGCCTCTATATGCCACTTGGGCACATTCTTCTATCCTGTAACTCTTCTGTTACAGCAAATACTGTAGAGGCACACTGGGCACGGATGTAACAGAAATCTCTCCACTCACTGCATTTCTCTTGGCCAGTTATATTCCATTTTCCGAACTTAAAGTGCCCTTGTCTGAAATATAGGAGAATACAACTCTACTCCCAGATGGCTACACACTTTTTTTTTTTTTTTTTTCAAATTTACTAGTGAAATGATGTTTTATGAGTTTGGCTTTGCCAGTACCAACATCATCAGCTGACACAAGTTTCAACTGAACTTGGGCCTCCTCCCAAAGCTCTTTCTAGAAAAACATGTTGGACTGAGGCTCTGAAGATGTAACTGTTAAGTATTCTTTCACCAGATGTGGACTTAGGGAATTCAAAAAACAATAAAATTAACATAAATGTTAATTGAATTATGGTAAATTATTATATGAGTTATAGTAAAAATCCAACTGCATATTTCCAACGGAAATGAATAAAAACACTAGCTATAAATCATATACTAGACGTCGGTTATACATTTCAATGGTAAAGCGGTGTGGTCTCATTTTCTTGTATTTTATTCTTTAATTAATGTTCTGTGATAATATTCTAGAGCATGTTTCTGCTTTTGCTTCAATTTAGATTCTGTTTATGGTCTCCACAAATTCCGTTGAGTTGTATTTGTCGCAGCTGTTATCAGTTTGATTCCATCTGCTTTTTATCTTTTAAAGACCTTTAGAAATAATCTGTGTTTCTGTCACATATTGTATCATCTGTTTCCATAACTATCTATAGTGTCTCTCTGAATACATTAGACTACATATTTAAGTATGCTTTTCAGGATATATGAGGCAAATAAAAGGATCTGGGAGCAGCTGATGAATCTATAGTCTTGATTTTACTTTTGGCAGTGTTATTGTTTAGATACAAAAGATTCTCCAAAATTCTTCTAGGTATGGAAGATGACTGAATCATGAGAAACTGTATTCAGCGGTGGATTGATCCACTGAGAAACTCAGAAGCCTTTCGTTGTAAGTAGGTGTGGCCTGGTTGGAGGTTGGAAGCAAGTTGTTGGGGGCATGGCCTGGCAGGGCTCATCTCCCTCACCATCTCTTTTCTGCTCTGTGCACCTCTGCTGCCACAGGTTGAGCATCTTTTCCTCTACCATGCCCTCTGCCTTCCTTTTCTTCCTATGGGCCAAAATCATTGAGCAAGATAAACCTCTGCATCTGTAAGTTACACGTGCTGGATAGTTGGTTCCTGTTTCTAGATAGTTTGTGATAGCACACTAAGACAAACAGCAATTTCACATGTGAACACACTGAGCTACCTAAGACATTCCAGATGTTCTGTTGCCAAGCCAGAAACACCTACCACTCCTGTAGGGACCCAAAGCATGTACACTGTTCTCCTTCAAATTCCTCCAGTAAGGCGTGATGTTATGTGTACTCTTCCAACAAGAGCCCTGGAAGAAGAGAAGTCACTGTTGCTCCTGAAGCAGCAAGACGGATGCCTGAGCTGTAGAAGGGACAGAGGTAATTTCTCATGAGTGCCTTCCTCATGCTCCCCTGGCTTATGAGTGACCGGTTCCTGTGATTCCCATTTTTCTGGACTTTTCCAACACCAACGATGACCTCTTTGATGTTGTCTTGCCAGTCATCCAACTGGCTTTACAACGATCTAGTAGTTGTATAAAATCACTCTCCTTTTTTTTTTTTTTTTTATTATTATTATGACTGGCTCAGCCTGCCCTGGGGTGGGGGTGGCATAGCATGTGGTGCTGGGGATTGAACCATGGTCACTGTGGTTGCCTAAGCTTGCCTAAGCAAATGCTTTACACCACTGAACCATCTCGCCAGTCCCTCACTCTCCATTTGATATTTGCTTTTCACAATTTGTCTTTCTGACTGAACTCTGACTGATTTGTATAATTTCAGTTACTTGCCCAAAGTCTTATGATTAATCAGAATTTGAACCTCATATCTGGCTTCGTTTTGACTGTGTGCGCTGGTGAGTTTTTGATCTTTATTTTTTACTTTTTATCATTGTGAGATACTTAATATTCCTTAATAGTAAACACAATTTTTTGAGTTTTATAAGTGATGAATTATATAGCTATAAGTTATGGTGCTTCACATCACTTTGAATTTCATTAAAGTGACTTTGAGAAGTTTGGGCAAATTAAAATATATGACCAGAAAGAACAAGAAAGACAAGTACTTAAAGATTTGAGTTACTCTTTTATTAATTTTCATAGCCATGGATTAAAGAGGTAGGAGAAAAGAAATTAGAAGGAAGAAAACTATTTTTTGTGATTTGCATGGATATTGATCCAGTTAGAGCCTTCTAACCTATGTGAACATTTTTCAAATTTTAAATTTTAGTAATTATCAACATTTGTTAGTTATAAGAGTCTGACTTATTTCATGTCTGTATTTTGAGTCAGGAATGATAAGCAAAAAAAAAAAATCATGGTTATTACTAACAGTAAAAACTTTCCATCATTTTATACAAGGTATCAATTCAGTTCAGGACCTATTTATTTATACATAGTATCATTGACATCTTAGGAGTTGTCAGTTTTATATTTTGTATGTCATTTATTATGCAATAATATAATACTTTCTGTTCTTCAATGTGTTTTTAAAATTCATAGAAATGATAGTGAAAGTTGAATTAACAAAGCAATTGATGTAACTGCAAAATTATTACTTAAGGTATTGCTTTTAAACCTCTTGGCAAGGCAAAATAGGAAGTATAATGGAAGAAATCTACAGAAGTACTTGTGTTGCCATGGGGACAGGATTTTTAGGTCACTTTGAAAAGAAACTTAAGTTTTTGTATGTTTCTTTTGCAAATCTTCACTCTTTATAGATAACTGCATGTTCTTTTAATTTTTCTTTTTATTTGTTGGTCTTTTTGAGACAGGGTCTTGCTATGTAGTTCAGGCAGGCCTTGAACTCACTTTTGTAGCCCAGGCTGGTCTCGAACTTGCACCGATCCTCCTGCCTTAGCCTCCTAAGTGCTGAGACTGTAGGTGTGCACTACCACACCTGGCTTTTAGTCTTTTTTTTTTTTTTTTTTGTCAATTGCATGTTCTATGTTGGACAAAAATGGGTTTAAAATATTTACTCTAGTATTTACAGCAGTTTTCAAGATGGATTTTACAACAAATCACACAGGCAATTTGATTTATACCCCCAGCCAACTAATATATTTCAAATTTAAAAAATATTCAAATTGCAGGTGAATACAAACATTATATACTGCAAACAAATACTAATTAATTGAATGGGACAAGAAAAGAATGTAAAGGTTTAGCATCTGTTCAAGGTAACAGGAGAAGAAAAGGAAGTGCTCCAAAGGAAAGAAGAGAGATGATGCCCTGGATGCAGAGTAAGCCGTTGCAAGAACAAGGAGGAAGGGGCCATCAGGCAGTGGCCGCTGCCCTTCGTGCTCCCATTCTGATTGGGCCTTACGCAAGTTTTGGAAGCTGCTCTGTACCTGTGTCTCGGTCTTCACTGACCGGTCTCTGTGACTGCTCTTATCGCTCTGCTAGTTTGCTGTACACTAGTCTCTTGCCTCAGTGAGGGCAATGTGTCCCAACACCTTGGGAGTTCACATCTATCCCTGCTGGCCCCAGGTAATGGACATGGAACTACAGAACTTAGTGTTTGCACTGCTGGCTTTGGTCTTGCTTTGGTTCTACCCCTCGCTATCCCTTTATTTTTCCTGTTTGGAATGAAAATGTGTATACTATACTATTGCCTGCAGAAGATTTTAATTTTCTCTTTGATTTTTACAAGGACTCACAGATAAGAGTTTGCCTTGAATCTCAAAGGAGACTGCACATTTGGAATTTTTAGCAATCTTAGAACTGTTAACACTTTGGTGCCTCTTAGGAGGAGACTAAATGCATTAGCACAGTGAGATGCCCCTGAGCCTTTTAGGGTCAGGGAAAGAGTCTTGCAGTATACATCTAGAATGTCCCAGCAAAATGTCATGAGTTTAAAATCTGATTGGATCACGGAGTTGTGAAATTCATTGAGGAGTCGCTCATTGATGAGTTCGGTGGCTGCATGTGGTTTTAGGGAGTTGGGCTTGCAGGTGGGTTATGGGTGAGTGACTGGGGGCATGGTCTAGCCATCTGCAGTCTTATCCCAGGATCCTCCCTTCCTTCTCCGCTTTCTGGTTGCCTGTTGAACCTCTTCTTCCCCAATACCCTTCTGTCAGCATTTCTGCTTTGGAATCAGCCAACAGAGACAAACCTCACTTCTCTCAAGTCGTGACTGCCAGATCCTTTGTTCCAGCAATGGCATATTTGACTAATCTATGTGGAAAGGTAGTTAGGAGATATAGAGTCAGGGCCTGGTGGGATGGCTCAGTGGTCTAAAGCGCCTGCTTGGGAAAGCTTGGGCGGCTTCAGGGACCGCGGTTCGACCCCCAGCACCACATGCTGCGCCCGCCCTGCCCTTGGGGCGGGCTGAGCCGGCCATAAAAATGAGTGAATAAACAAACAAAGGTTCTGAAACAAGAAAAAAATAAAATAAAATAAAACAAAAAAATTCTAAAAAAAAAGGAGATACAGAGTCAAAAAGAGAAGCTCAGTATATTTTATTGGCATTACTAAAAGTAAAAACCTAGGTGTTTTAGTTATAAATTTGAATTTAAATTTACAGTGTGCTTATGTTCCATCACTCTAAAGGAATATAAACTGTGAAACCTGCCTATATTTGTCTAACAACATTAAAATATGATTTTTCTAAAAATTTATAGTATAATACACTGGATTATGTAAGAATCTCATAATGAAGGTTAAGTTATTTTAAAATATTTTTATGAGCAAATGGACATTATTTAATGAATTATTACTCCTAAATTTATTTTAAACAGTGAAATATAAAGTCAGAAAAATACATTAACTCAAACCTAAGAGGTATTTCACATGCTGTCTCTTCTGAATTAAAAACTAATTGCTTTTAAAAGGAAGAAACAAATAATATGTTAAATTCATTGTTATAAAAAGCACTTTCCAACTTATTGATACACTTGATTATTAAAGAAACCTGTTTATTTTCCCCTTTTTACAAAATCAGTAAATACTTTACATTAAATTAACTCAAATAACTGACTGTGTATTTCTAGTTCAACTAAATTAACTTAAATTAACTGGGATATTAATGTCAGGTTAATGAAAGGAGGAGATCTACTAATTTCACACTGATATGTAACTGAATACGGGTAGTATTTTCACAGATGTTTGAAAATTGATTATTCATGGGAAATTTCTTCTCTAGTGTACAGACTGTCTTTTTTTAATTTTATTTATTATTTTTATTCTTGTTTCAGAACCTTTGTTTATTCACTCATTTTTATGGTCGGCTCAGCCTGCCCTGAGGGCAGGGCTGGCGCAGCATGTGGTGCCGGGGATCGAACCGCGGTCCCTGAAGCTGCCCAAGCTTTCCCAAGCAGGCGCTTTAGACCACTGAGCCATCCCTCCGGGCCCGTACAGACTGTCTTGACTGTGTCAGTTTTTCTTATGGGAAAACCATAGATTTCAAATCACATAATGAAAAGGAATTTAACTATCCTTCAGTCCAATCTTTGGAAAATAACTACTATCTCCAAAATATCTGAAAGGTTCTCATATTTTTCTTTTTCTTTTCTTTCCTTCTTTCTTTCTTTCTTTTTTTTTTTTTTTTAACTTTGCAATGATGGTTAACCTAATGTGACAAACTGTTCCATGCCTTGTCTCTCTTTTGCCACAATGATTTTTTTTCAGTGTTAACTGTTTTTGTGGATGTGCTTCTTAAATTCTTTATTGATTTGAAATTAATGTACAACAAACCTAATGGGTTTAAATATACAATCAATGCATTTGGACAAATGTGCACATCCACAAAATTTTATCACAATCAAGCTATCAAATACTGACCCTAGGGCTTGCCAGGTAGCTCAATTGGTTAAAGCATATAATTTGGAAAAGTCTCTCAGGTGCCAGGGACCGCAGTTCAATCCCCACTCCCACATGGAGGGCAGCCTCAGCCAGCCCCCCCCCCCCGCCAAAAAAAAACAAACAAAAAAAGATATTCACAAATGCTGGCCCTAAAAACTTCCTCATATTCCTTGTAGTCCATTTCCCATCTCCATTTTCAGATTCAATTACTTGCTTTCTGATGCAGTTGACTAATTTGCAGTTCATGGAACTTAAAAAAAATAGTGACAAAGCAAGTACTTTTTTTATTTTACACTTTATTCTGCATAATGCTTTTGAGATTTGTCTATACTGTTATATGTACAAGCAATTTATTATTGTTGTATAACATTCTGAATTGATACATTACAAATTATTCATTCATTTCACTTATGGATAGATAATTGAATTGTTTCCAGTGTTTCATGGTTAATGAATAAATCTGTCATAAATGTTCACAAACATTTTTGTGTGAATAAAAATTGGTTTTCCAAAATGCTCTTTATATTTTCATAACCATTCCCCCAGCTATATTAGGAATTAAGGAACTCTGTCTCCTCCTCACCAGTGTATATTATTTTAATTTTAGCCATTTTGATGAATATGTAGTAGTATTTAACTGTGTTTTAATTTTGATGCACTTGATGATTAATGATGATTTTTATGTACTTTTGGGATGTTAATATATCTTCATTGGTTAAACATCTGCTCAAGGCACTTGCTTATTTTTATTTGTTGTTGCTTTATATGTTCTTAAGAGTTTTTCATACACAAGTATTCGGGACACCTGTAATTTTTCTAAGCACACAATGCACAATAATGTGTTGTGGATTTTCAACAGAATTATTCAAGATGTCAATTTCTGAAACTCTCCTAAAATTATTGAAACATACTAATGCTCAAATTGATGAAGCCAGTTGTGTGGCAATACATTGAGTAATACATTGAGTAAATAAGAATTCATACCCTAGAATGAAGTTATAAAAACAGAGACAAAGAGAAATCTTAAAATTATCAAGAGAAAGTACCTGCTTAGGCAGACTGAAGCAGCCAGGGTTTGATCCCACCGCTGAGGCTCGCTGAGACAGTGATTGAGACTGGGAGAGGTGGCTTGAGCCTGTTATCCCAGCACTTGAGTGGATGAAAACAGAAGGATCTGTGTAGTGAGACCCTATACTAAATACAAAAAAAAAAAAAAAAGCAACAAGTTGAGTGCAAGGAAGTTCCTCCACAGTAGCGAAATAAGACAGATAACCAAAGCAAAGACAGCTTTGCGTAAGGACTGCTTTATGTCCTTCACTTGTCCTTGCACTGTAAGACCTGCAGTCCAATCTCTTTCCTACTCCCTAATGTGCTGCCAAGTCTGGAATTTAATTTTGCCATGTTTAGTAAGTAGTTGTAGGAGCAATAGCAAAGTCCAGTGTCCATTTAGAAATACGTTCATGTTTTTCTTCAGGATTTTAACTGATAATATGTAATTATCTTCTAAGCTATGCTATATTTTTGAAGAGTTTCTAACAGTTTTTCTAAAATTATTTTTCTACTGTTTTTAGGTTTTATGAATGAGAGATGAGTTTTTCACTAATTCCACTATTTTCTCTGAAGTGAGATTTCTTAGAACTCTGAGTTCTTATTACAATTCTAATGAAGAAATTTTTCCCTTTTCACCTGAATAGTCTTATTTAAATTCATTTATTCTTTTCAGTTTAGCTCCAGAATCTTAATCAACTAAACATTACCAGAACCTATTTTTAATGAGTTAAGATCTGCTAAAAAATTTGGTGCATTTTCTTTTATTGCTTATATTTGACACTTTTTGCTTCCAGAATCTTACTACTGAAAACTCCATCACAAAGTCCATATGAGTTAACATAGAAATATACATATCTCTCTTAGATGAATGCTCTATCCATCTTCAAGATTTTGCTTTTATTTATTTATTTATTTATTTATTTATTTATTTATTTTGTCTTTTTGAGACAGGGTCTCACTGTGCAGTTGAGGCTGGCCTTGAGCTCACTTTTGTAGCCAAGGCTGGTCTCGAACTCGCACCTATCCTCCTGCCTCAGCCTCCCGAGTGCTGGGATTACAGGCGTGAGCCACCACGCCCGGCTAAGATTTTGCTTTTATTTTAAGCAAATAAATCTTTAATTCACAGATAACATAGGAAGTAATAATCAATTTACAGTTAATTTGTACCGAGGCCTAATTTTTTTCACTATGAAGAAGTTGAATTATATATAATTTTTTTTTAGCCTTCATACATACTCTTTTATTTAAATAGCAAATCAGTTGCCTTTGGATCAATGAATCAAAAAAATTTTTCCATTTATATTAGTATGCTCACATGAGTGTCAATTATTTATTTATTTTATTTGGTACACGGTTTCACTAGCAGCCTAGATTCATAGTAATCCTCCTGTCTCAACCTCCCCAGCTCTGGGACTACAGGAGTACACCATGATGCCCGATTTTTACTTTAATTAACCTTTAGCTCATTGATTGAAATTATGTTTTTGTCTGTTTGAATTTCCACTGAACAACAGAATTTTGGAAGTGGGGTGTATTCTCAGTCTCTGGCACTCCATAAATGCTTACATTAATTAATTATTAATTCATGATATCACATTTGTATACATTAACTACTTCATTGTGTGATTATAGCTTTAAAAGTTTAACTGCCTTTCATCTATTCTATGCTTACTGCATCTTCCTACGCTGCCTACAGCAACAGAGTGACAAGCTACCTTTGATCTCTCTCTGAGCAAAGGTACAGAAAGGCTGCAGAGGTTTTCTGCCTAGAAACAAACCACTGAATCTACTATGTGGACAATTTACTATATTAGGGATATAAATTCCTTCTACAAGGGAGTCAAGTTGAGAAGGAATAAAATAGTCTGGGGAGACATGAAGGGTCAGCTTACAATGCTAAAAAAAAAGTAGGAAAAACTTTTAGTCAGTTAAATTTCAGCATTACCCATGAAGAAAAGCCAAGATTTGTAATAAAAAAGTGCTTTAACAAGCACGTATATGTGTAGAAAAAAATCCAAGCGCATCTTACTATTTCCAGCCAATCACCACAGCTTGTACAGCCCTATTTGACTTAATGTTGTATCTTCAAGAGACAGTCTAAAGGTTATTCATTTTCCCAAATTGACTCCTCTCTAGGGACATCCAGTGACCACTGACAGGCGATTAAATGAAATAACTGGTTTGAAAGTCTCAAACTCAATGCTTGATATGTCACTTGTTCAAAACAAATGGCAGCTGAATCTCAATCACAGTATATTAGCAAATTGATTTTCTGGTTTACAAATCAGCCTAGGGAGAACCGGATCATGACTTGAATGATGCAACCTGCAAGGACGTGGGACACGAAGTGATCCAAGGCCGAGGCCTTCACAGGACAGCCCTGCACCGCAGTCGAGCCCAGAGTGCCCTACTGCAGTGGTGCAGAACGTCACACGATGGAAAGGATTAACCTCACTACTTCAGACTTCCTTATATTTCACAGCAACACCTCTCAAAAAATTGTGGAGATTCTAGTAACACAAAATTTGCTCTTACCCTTGGCTTTTATTTGATAGTAAACCCTTTTCTCATACACAGAACAAGATTGGTATCATGTTCTCTGAAGGAGGAAACCTGTGGCAGTGGAAGTAGGATAAAGGAAAAAAAAAAAAAAATACTGAAGTCATAGGATCTCAAAAAAAGTTGAGATGAACGACTGCCCTATTTATTTATTTATTTATTTATTTATTTATTTATTTATTTGTCTTTTTGAGGCAGGTTCTCGTTATACAGTTCAGGCTAACCTTGAGCTCACTTTTGTAGCCTAGATTGGTCTCGAACTTGCACCGATACACCTGCTTCAGCCTCTCCAGTGCTGAGATTACAGGTGTGTGCCACCCCTCCTGGCTCTGACTGCCCAATTTAATCCTCGTTGGGAGACACTGAAGCTGCAATTGATCCTATGTGGGAGGGCAGGATGAAGCCTCACTGTCTAAAGCAGTCAAGATACTCCAGTATTGGGAAAATCATCCTGCCCAGGACATTGTTAGCTAGTACTAGCTAGGCAACCTGGCCTCTTAAAGTTTGTAAAAATATGAATAAAAGCTCTTGCTATTGTTCAGGGGGTCGTCTTGCCAACCAGGCAGGTGAGTCACCACCTAACCCAGCTCTTGTCTTCTTAGCTATCTTTTCCTCATTCTTGCTGCTGTTTCTCCATGGGTACAGTGGATCACACTGAGAGACTAAAGGCTTCCTACACATTCTAAAACTCTTATTGCTAGTGACATGTGCAGGACTTAACACAAATAATGTGCCACTCATATGTGGGTTGTTCCAAGTATTTAATATCATCAACTGCTTTTATGTTGCCATTATTTCCATTTTTTCAACAACTGTAGAGGATTTTGAGGTTTGAATAAATTATTTTGTCACAATTTACATTAGAAAGCTTAATAAACAGAGAATAGTGTACCATGTGTTATTCAGAAGTTTCCTGAATAACTCCAGGTTCACCAACCTTCTGGAAGCTTTATCTTCCTTGACTTTTATGAGATATTATTCGAACTTCCAATTTAAATAACGAGCTCAAAACTTTGAATATTTCTGCTTTTTCTGAAGGCAGGCTAACCCTGGATCAAAGTTGCTGGTAACTTCTATCACCAAGAATGTCTCACTATCACTTTCTTATGGATGCCATATCTTACCTCATCTTGCCTGAATGTAAGTGAAATCCTCCCCCTGTTCTTCATGCAAAGCAATGTTGCGCTAATGCAATGATCATGTGATGGTCAACTGTATTGAAGATTCGAGGACAAAGGAAAGAATTTCTTCTCTAACCCAGAAACGCTGAAAACATTACATATCAATCATTTCTGTTCTAAAAGTTTCTTTCTTCCCACTGTAATTAAACTGCTATTTTCTTAACATTTGTTCTGCTGTTATGTTTCTAGAAGCTATTGCATTCCTTTGTTGTGTCTTTCTTGATTTTTCTGGATACCAGTTCTCTATTTCTAATTCTTTATTGCACCTGAAAATACAGAGATGCAGCCGGGTGTGGTGGTGCACGCCTGTAATCCCAACACTCGGGAGGCTGAGGCAGGAGGATCGGTGCAAGTTCAAGATCAGCCTTGGCTACAAAAGTGAGCTCAAGGCCAGCCTCAACTGTGTAGCGAGACCCTGTCTCAAAAAGACAAAAACAAACAAACAAACAAACAAACAAACAAACAAATAAATAAATAAATAAAATACAGAGATGCAGTCAGAAATAGACAGTTATGCGGTATCTTTTTATATGTCTTGTCTATCTAGTTTCCTATCTAATAACATATCAACTGTGGGCTTTCCCTTTATATAAAAGTGCAGGAATGATTTCAACAGCGAAAACAGCAGCCATCAGATCATCTGAATACAACATGCTATGGCTGTAGGGAGAGCACTGAAGAGCAGAGAAAAGTGGTACCTAACCTTGACTTTAAGACACAGATAGGTGCTTAGGAAACAACCTGGAAACTAAGTCTATGAACACCGGTATTTATTTATTTATTTATTTATTTATTTATTTATTTATTTATTTTTAGTGTTTCTGTTTCAATATTTAGATATTTTTAGTTGCATTTAATAAGAAATAACAATGTGACAGTTTCAAAACACATTTCCAGTGTATGAAACAATGCATATTATTGTCCCCAAACACTGGTATTTAGAAATCTGATTTATACATAAAAATTATGAAGGAAGTAATCTAAGTGGAGCTGTTCGTAGCAAGAGAGCAAAGATATTGCCATGTAGAACCTCCAAACAAATATGATGACCCCATGAGAAGGAGTATGTATAGGGCTCACTCCTGGATTCTGGGGCTGAAGAGAGCGTCATGAATAAGCAGCTAGAGGTAGCACAAACAGAAGCAGCACCTCCTGTAACAGAAAAACAGTAAGTGAAAAATCCATAATAACAGTAGTTTAAAGACCCCCATAGGTATCCAGTGGGAGAGAGAGAAAGAGTAAAAGAGAGAAAGTGAGAGAGAGATACAGACAGACAGACAGAGACAGAGACACAGAAAGACAAATAGAGAGGGTTCTCCTAATGGCCACCCATTTTACAACAGTTGTACCAGTCAAATAAAGACTTTACTACATTAACAATCTCCTCTTACTGTCCTCTTGAACTATGGAAGAATTAACCAGACACATAAAAAACTAGAAAGGAAAACTATAGCAACAACAACAACAACAAAACAAGAGTAAAGCTCAGAAACTGCCCAAGATCCCCCTTTCCAGGGAAGAACTCCAAGTCCAAACCAGTCTTAAGATGCACAATAAATTAGAATAAGATCAGATTTATATGAAATAAGGCCCTTGTATAGGGCTGAAGCATTCCATATCTGGACTATTTGTTTTGGCGTGAGAGTCATGGCTGAATCTATTTAATGCTATTGAGATTTAATCCAGAGACAAGACAACGAATGACAAAACTTGTCAGAAGACAGTAGCAGAGAACAACAGAAAAAAACTGGTGCATGTTTTCATGCCCATTTAGTACAGATCATTCAGTAAAGCAGTTTTCACCTCAGTTTCTGTTTCACTGCTTGACAATCACCTTAAACACATACACACTGTATACACACACACACACACACACACACACACACAGAATCCTGTTGTATTTGTACACAGGACAGTTTAGCTTTGCTTATCTTCTTTATTCTTTATGAGTTTCAGGCTTTCCCTTTTCTAACCCAGAGGCTGTGAACAACTTTTGATCAAAATGTATGAAGGATATTACCATTAAAAATTGTATTTCAGTAGAAAGTACACTGCTGTTAATGCCCCACAGAAGGCTCCTCTTGCACTGAACACACCCATTCCACTGTTCTTGTCGCTGTCTGAGGAGGCTGGGAAGGCTTCTTCCCCTGCTGACTTGGAATCCTTTTATTCTTCCCCCAATTCTTTTGTTCTTCAGTATCCATGGAATACTTTACATGTGGAAAGTGCATTCCTGTAGACATGTTTTAGTGATGACCTTTGATCTAAATTTTTCAGAAAACTTTCATGTATGTTCTGACTGTGATGCAGGCCTCATGTATGTCTTCCTGCAGACCTGGGACTCTGGAAATGATAGTGAAATCAGTTCTTACTATGGACAAATACAGAATACCTGTTCATAATTTTATGCCCTACCCCTTTTTCTTACAGTACATGCCAAACCCCAGAGGTCAGCAGCCACCTTCTAAGTTACAGTCCGGCTGAACTATGACATTGTTATTCTCCTTACTGTGTTCTTAGCAGTATGTTGAATAACACGGTTGCTGCGTCCAGACACTTATGAGCTGTTGGTCCTCACATACTTCTTAGCTGATGATCATCTACATCTAAGCCACAAAACTTTCTGAGACTACTTAGTGCTGTCACCGTCTTCTCTATTAATCTTGTACTTCTCTTAGTGGGCAGCTTCCTTACTGGCATAGTTTTCCAATTAGCCCTTGGAAGGTCCTCAGTTAACAGCACCGTGAAAGTCTCACTCTTCCCAGTGCTTTGGTACTTTTAGAATATTCGTGTCATTGTGTAACAGACTGCAGCATTCGTGTATCTATTTTGATGGACAGCATCTTCCTTTATTATGACAGATAGACTCATTCAGAGCAAATATTTGATTTAAAATAAAGGTTCTACACAGGCAGGCATAAGCCAGACACATCTTTTGTTTCACACACACAGTAATTACCTAAGGTTTTCAAAGTTCTGAATGCTGTAGAATATTATTCACTCTCTAATTCACCTTATTACCACTACTCCTTACTCTGTTTCATTGATCTATATTATTTGCTTCTATTCTGTAGATATTTGATGTTTTTGTATGTGTTGAAATCACTTTATTTTTTAACAGAATACATGTAGTACAAAAACATTAGAAATGATACAGAATTTCACTAAACAAAGTGATAGGAATTCAACAATGGTTGTTACATTGCACATTGTTATCTTCCAGTTAGTTGTTCAGATTACCAGATATAAGCTTGTAGAGTTGGTCAAAAAATTAAAAAGAAGAAGAAAAAAAAAAACCTAAGCATTAACTAATCCGTTCAGTAGACCTGTAGAAATCAGCAGCACAATTACCCAAGCTCTCCTGTGCATTTAGGTATATATTTTTCCCTTCTGCCTTTCTTTGCTCAGTTCTCTCATCCCAGTTGTTCCTTTCCTTTGAACAGTTTCTTTCTCTTTCACAGTATCTATTGTTACTTTGAGGTTTTGCTTCTCTCTTCATGTTCTTACACTAGTGAGACTATATGATGTTTACAAAACAACATACCACAATATATGTGCACCCAGGTTTATAGCAGCACAATTTGTCATAATTACATATTGGAAACAACCCAAATGACCATCACCTGTGGAATGGATATAAAATATGTGGTATTTTTATAAAATGGGATATTACTCAGTTATTAAAAAATGATAAACTCAAGGCTTTTATATAAGTGAAATAAATTAGACATTTGAGTTTTTAATTTTACATTAAAGTCTCCATTGATAAACACGTCTGTGCTAAACTTGTTAATTTGCTCCTAAAGATGAGCATGTCCTAATTCCCAGAGCCTACAGACACATTACCTTGCTTAGAATAAGGGCTGTTTAGAAATGTGATCATTTGCAAGGCATTGAGATGGGGAGATTATCCAGGAAGCACCATGCAATCTCAAGGACCCTTTAAGAAAGAGACAAGCAAGTCTAAGTTAGAAGTAAAAATATATACGTGAAAATAGAGGTTGGAGTGAAGTACTTTAAAGATGGAAAAGGATCTGTACTCAGGGAGTGTAAGTAGCTTACAAAAAATAATAAAGACTGGGGAACAGATTTTCCCTTAGAACCTTTAAGGTTGTAAACAAGAGGAAACAAATATATTACCTAAGAGATAAAAATCAACCACTTCAACCTTCTTTTATATCAATATCTTTCCCAGTGGAATGTAGTGGCTATATTTTTTTTTTTTTTTTTTTGTCTTTTTGAGACAGGGTCTCGCTATGCAGTTGTGGTCCTGCGCTCACTTTTGTAGCCCAGGCTGGTCTCGAACTCGCACCAATCCTCCTGCCTCAGCCTCCCAAGTGCTGGGATTACAGGCGTGAGCCACCACGCCCAGCTGTAGTGGCTATATTGATGTAGCTTTAGTAATGAAATAACCAGTTCAGTGAAGTGAAACCCAATGGTTAAGAGCTTAGCTTTTTTCTAAAAATATGTGACAATAAGTTTTGCCTTTCATCTATTGAAGAAACCATAATACATAAGCTAAAGTTCAGCAAAGTAATGGTTTGATCAAAAGAAATCACCAACAGAGCAAAAAGCGTACAAATTTGGAAAAAAATTTTAACCAATCACCACTCAGACACAGGTCTCCTATCTGGAATATATAAAGAGCTTACAAAAATTAGGTCCCCCAAATTTAAAGATCCAGTCTAAAAATGGACATCTGAGATGAATACACACTTCTCAAAGGAAGTAGTATGAGGCAAATAAATACCTGAAAAAATGTTCCACATCACTGGATATTCAAGAAATGGAAATTAAAACAACTCTGAGATCCCACCTCACCCCAAAAAGAATGGCTATCATAAAGAAAACCACCAACAGCAAATGCTGGAGAGGCTGTGGGGAAAAAGGAGCCTTTCTCCACTGCTGGAAGGAATGTAGACTGATGAACCATTGTGAAAATCAGCATGGAGACTCTTCAAAAAAATTAGGACTAGAAATCCCATTCAATCGAGCTATTACTCTTCTGTGTATTTTCCCAAAAGAACTGAAAAATCACACCATAGTGATATATGTGCACCCATGTTTATAGCAACACAATTTGTCATAGCCAAATCTTGGAAGCAACCTATAACCTGAGGAATGGATGAAAAAGATGCGATGTTTTTCTATAGTGGAGTATTACTTGACTGCAAAAAAAGGACTAACTTGAAGCCTGCATTAGGTAGTGGATACAATTGGAGACTATACTCATAAGTGAAGTAAGCCAGACCCACATGTGTAAATGTCAAATTGTCTCCTTAGTGTAAGAACTCAAAAGAAAAAATAAAACCTGAAAGGTATACCAGATACGGCTAAATGGAAAGAAGTAGAATTAAAGATTAAACAATGAAGAGGAGAGAAAGGAGAAAAGGTAAGAAAAAAGATACAGGGAAAACACGAAAGGATGTATATAATACAGTTGAGATGGTTGTACTAAGGATTTCCATCAGTTTTTGGAAAAGAGCAGTTCAAGTGTGGAATTTGCACCTTGACTCACTCTGTATGCTGATATCTGTGAACTAAACAACTACATCGAGTGTAGCAATGTATAATATGAAAACTATGCTTGAATACCTGTAATCTTGGTCTTCTAAATGTGTATCACTTCATTATTACTATGTTCTCTTTAATTTTGTTTCAAAACGGTAATAAAAGAAAAAAGAGAGAACAAAAATTTAGGATTTCTTGAAAGCAAGCAGTAATGAATCATATATCCAGTCTTACGTAAATATATGTTAATCTGAGGAACAGACAGGATGATAAAAGTAGATGATATACCAGCATTGTTAATCGGCTATTCTTGTTTTCAAGATCTGTAACATATGCGTTGTTGTCTGTTACTCTGTTTCTATCTTTGTTTCTGGTTTTTGTTCTTGCTTTTATTTTTATTCTTCAAAATAAAACAAAATTATAAAAAAGTAATGGTTTGCACATTACCGAGGAGACTTTTGTGTGTTCAGTGCTCTTTTACCTACCTATTACAAATGGGCTACTAGAAATCTCTCCCATCTTTAAGACTTTTGATGATCACAAGTTGTTTTTCTGCACACTCTTCTATGTTTTATTTCATTTATATTTCCCATTGCTTTCGCCCTGTTATTTCTTGCTCCCTAATCCTTAGTGCTAGCAACAAGGATTCTCTGTGGCTTGCTTGCTGATTAGTTCTCTGCCTTTTGTTTATGAAGACTAAGAAAATATAGATTTTGGTGACTGAGTCAATAGTTCAGAATGAGCCCCCATGAGCCATTTTCAAAAGCCCCTTGGGGCTCAGTCCTCAAGGCATTGGTGCTGTGCGGTGGTGGTGTTTTATTGCTTCTGTGTGTGCATGCACGGACATGGCCTCAAATGACCATACTCAACAAGCAATCCTACCCCGCCCAGCCTGGTCAGGGTTACTCGCAGCAGAGAAATCAGCCCTACGGACAGCAAAGTTACAGTGGCTATGGCCAGTCAGCAGACACTTCAGGCTATGGCCAAAGCAGCTATGGTTCCTCTTACAGACAGACTCAGAATAATTATGGTGCACAGTGAGCTCCCCAGGGTTACAGCCTCACTGGTGGCTATGGCAGTAGCCAGCGTTCCCAGTCGTCTACAGCCAATAGTCCTCTTACCCTGTCTGTGGTCAGCAGCCAGCTCCCAGTAGCACCTCGGGAAGTTATGGTAGTAGTTCTTAGAGCAGCAGCTATGGGCAGCCCCACAGTGGGGGCTATGGCCAACAATCTGGCTATGGTGGACAGCAACAGAGCTATGGATATCAGCAAAGCTCCTACAGTGCCCCTCAGGGCTATGTACAGGAGAACCAGTACAACAGTAGCAGTGGTGCTGGTGGAGGCAATTATGGCCAAGATCAGTCCTCCATGCGTGGGAGTGGTGGTGGTGATGGTGGCAATAGGGGAGGCCAACAGGACCGTCGGGGCCGAAACAGGGTGGCAGTGGTGGTTACAACCACAGCAGTGGTAGCTATGGACCCAGAGGTCGTGGAGGCAGAGGTGGCATGTGCGGAAGTGACCAAGGTGGCTTCGATAAATTTGGTGGCCCTCAGGACTAAGGATCATATCATGATTCTAAACAGAATAATTCCCAAAAACAACACCATCTTTGAGCAAGGCCTGGGTGAGAATGTTATAACTGAGTCTGTAGCTGATTACTTTAAGCAGATTGGCATCATCAAGACCAATAAGAAAACAGGACAACTCACGATTAATTTGTACACAGACAGGAAAACTGGCAAGGTGAAGGGAGAGGAACAGTTCATTTGATGACCCTCCTACTAAAGCAGCTATTGACTGATTTAATGGTAAAGAATTCTCTGGGAACCCTATTAAGGTCTCATTTGCTATCCAGCAAGCAGATTTCAATCAAGGTGGTGGCAATGGCCAAGGAGGCTGAGGGAGAGGAGGCTGAGGCCACGTAGGTTACGGAGGTGGTGGTGGTGGCTGGGAAGGATTCCCCAGTGGAGGTGATGGTGGTGGAGGACAGCAGCGAGCTGGGGACTGCAAATGTCCTAGTCCTACATGTGAGAACATGAACTTCTCTTGGAGAAATGAATGCAGCCTGGCTCCTAAGCCAGGTGTCCCAGGAAAAGGTCCAGGAGGCTCTCATCTGGGGGGTAACTATGGAGATGATCATTGAGGTGGCAGAGGAGGCTACAATTGGTGCAGCTACTGGGGCTGTGGAGGAGATCGTGGGGGCTTCTGAGGGGACTGGGTTGGTGGGGACAGAGGTGGATTTGGCCCTGGCAAGATGGATTCCAAGGATCAGCACAGACAGGATAATAGGGAGAGGCCATATTAGTCTGGTTCTGAGATTCTGGAACAACTTTCCCCCCATACCCAGTGTTACCCTCTTTATTTTGTAACCTTCCAACTCCTGATCATCCATGGATGTTTTTGTGTCAGACTATGTAATTGTAACCATACCTCTGCTTCTCATTAAAAGCCATTGCTTCAGATTTAAAGAGGAAAGCCCCTTGGCATGCTAACATTCACATTTTATAACAGAGATGTCAACAGCCTTTATGTAATTCATCCCTAACCCTAATGAAGAAGGTATGTCTGTATCAATTATTTCTTCATTTCTTTCAGCTGTCAGTTGTGAAATGTAATTTGCTTTGGCGTATGGTGGCAAAGCCATGAGGAAAAAAAAGAAGAGTACAGTTTGGATTTTCTGCCACCTTTTCAGATCATCAACTGTAGGCCTGGATTTCAAGGGATACAGAGATAACAGATGCTGTCCCTGGAGGATTGCCAAGTCACCCAGGTGTAGCGGCTAAAAAAGAGTCAAGAAATAGGAGTGTAGGATTGAGCACCTGTTGGTGCAACTCCTGTTGTTTTTGGCTGCTAAAGAGTTTAATTTGTAACAGTCAACAGTAGATGAAAACTAGGTCATTTCCCATGGCCAGGTATTTAAAGCATGTAGGAAGGAGCGGGCATGAATTCAAATTAGCGTTTTTCATTTTGTTTCACTGTGAGAAAAAAATGTGTCAAATTATCTTAGATTTTTATCTAGCACAGACTTGCAAGCACCAACTTTCCTCTTTGCTTAGCATGATAAAGACTTAGGGGGCCACAGGGCGCAGAGCTCGGCTTCATCATCCACCATGACTATGAGGGCGTTTACACGCTCATCCCTGCCGTGGCGCTCATCGCTGCGGGAGCCTTGCTTTTCATCATTGGGCGCACTGGCTGCTGGGCCGCAATCCGGGAACACCGCCGTGGACTCGCCACATTTGTCATCACCCTGCTCTTGGTTTTTGTCACGGAAGTTATCATAGTGGTTCGGGGATATGTTTACTGAGCACAGGTGGATAATGAGGTTGATCGAAGCATTCAGAAAGTGTGTAAGACTTAAAATGGAACCAACCCCAATGCTCCCAGCTGGGCTATAGACTCTGTGCAGAAGCAGCTGCACTGCTGTGGAATTCATAACGACTCAGGCTGGAAAAACACAGATTGGTTCAAAGAAACCAAGAACCAGAGTGTCCCTCTTAGCTGCTGCAGAGAGACAGCAAGCAACTGTAACAGCAGCCTGGCTAACCCCTCTGGCCTCTGCAGGGAGGGGTGCAAGGCTCTGGTTGTAAAGAAGCTGCAGGGGACCATGATGCATGTCATCTGGGCAGTGCTGGCCTTCGCAGCCATCTAGCTGCTGGGCATACTGCTGTGCTGCGCATCATGCTGCACAGGAGGAGAGACCCGGCCTATGAGCCCCTCATCCCCGGAGCACCTACACCTAGCGGAGGCCCGGCCGAGCCTCAGTCTCACATAGCTTGGAGGCAGACTGAGCAGGTCTACTGCTGGCTCTGAGTTCTCTGGCTGAAGTATGTGCATGCTGGTGTCGGGCAGAGCACTTTGGCTTTTCATGTCCACCCACTTACTTTGCTGCCCATGACTTCCTTTACCTCATTCTAGCTAACACTCTGTGTCTCTCGGTTTTAAGTTTGGCAGTCCTTGTTCCCATTTCTGAACTATTCGCAAGTTGCATAGCATGGTAGGAAAAAAGCAGCCTCTGAGTAGTGATGGGTCTCTGCCATGGGATTGCTGGGTCCATTCTGTCTTTACAGTGGAGCACTCTGGCCAGAGGCTTCAGGGGAGGAGAGGAAGCCAACTGTCTGGTAAAACAAATGAACACCACATGGTGCCCCTCATTTGGCACCCCCTTTATAAATACATACTGTAGTACAATAAGATAGCAGCTGGACAAAGCAGCTAAGGTAAGTTTTAGATCACACAGTGTGTATCTTCTTCATTCATCTTAAGAATCAGACTTGTCTTTCAAACTAGTAGTTTTTAATTAAAGCTGGCTTTATAGGAGAAGTGTGGTGTATGCACTACTGCTTTAAAGCAGTGAGTGTGTATGACTGAGTTCATTATGAGTCTTAAGCTCATTAAAGGAAATTATAGCCATGTAAACTAGCAGAACAGTATGTAGATGTCAGCTCAGTTGTAAATAGAAAGTCCTAATTCAATAAACTCTGTCTCAGACTCCACCCCCCCAAAAAGACTTAGTGGGACCAAAAACAGTGGAAGGTCACAGGACAATGATTCCAAACTGGAAGATTCAACCAAGCTGGGCCTGGTATTTTATTTTATTTTATTTTATTTTATGTATGTATTTTTATTTAAATTTTTATTTTGAAATATAAAAACACAAACAAAACAAAAATCAGAAACAAAGAAAGAAACAGGGCAACATAAAAAATATGTATGTTACAGATTTTCAAAACAAGAATAGTTGATTAACAATGGTTGATATATTATCTATTTTAATTGTCAAATCCGTTGTTCAGATTAACAGATACAGACTATGTAAGATTGGATACACGATTGCATATTACCACTTGTTTTTAAGAAACCTTAAATTTTGTTTCTTAGCTCTCTCTATTTTTAATTTTCAAAAAAATTATTTGGGGAACACAAATAAAGGACCATTTTACCATAGAAATGTATATACAAAATAGGATAGATATACAACTGTTATCTCTTAGTTCAGTGAGAATAAAGGTTTGTTCTCTGAACAACTACTATACTCTCAAGTAAATGTTTGTTCAAAAAAACAAAAAAGGATAATAAAAAGGAGTAAGAGACAAGGGAAAATGCCATAGGATTGACCTGCTACAATTTTGTATATGGTTAGATTTATAAATTGCTTTGTAAAAATGTGCAAGTTTTTTATGAATATCGATGACTGATGGAAAATATCAGTTCCACATTAAGTCTAAGGCATCTGATATTCAGAAAGTCTGTGATATTAAGCTCAATTACCTGTGCTATAGAGTAATAGTATCACGAAGCTTCTCTTCTGGAGGGTTAACAACTTAAGCTTACAGATAAAAAATTAGAGAAAAAGAATGGGTACAAGGATAGCCAATATTTTGCTACTAGCCCTTCAAGGTCAGTGAGGACTCAGGACATACGAGAACCTATACTGCAACATCCTATAATTCCGTGGTGTCTCAAATTTCTGTTTAAGGAGATAGATTATGGGGCCACAGAGGAATGGGATCTATGATGTATAATGTGCCTAAGGAGAGTCACTTAAAGAGAAAACATTCTCTCAAGCTTTCACAAAGAGCAAACTGGTTAAGCAATGGCCGTGACTCATCCAGATCGCTGACACTGACAAAAGTTCTACAAAATGCTGTACGTGGGCCTAGTATTTTAAAAACATGGTTGCCTGTGGGTAAAGTATGTGCAATGTACACAATTCGTTCTTTTTATAGAAAGCTGTTTGTTCCTTCTATCGCCCACATCTGATGTACAGCGTAATGTTTTCCCCAAGATGTCCATATGAACATATTACATTATATGAAAAAGAGGCCTTGTGGACTTGCTTATGTTAAGGACCTTGATATAGACAGAATATTATAGGTTATCTGAGTGAGGCCAAGCTAACACTAAGCATCATTTTCAGTGAAAAGAAGTGAAAGAAGGGACAATTACTGAAATTCAGAATTTGCCTTGGGTGATGATTTTATATTGTGTCTGTGTTATGTGGATATTTCTGTTAAGTCCTTCCTAAGATGATCAACAAGGTGGAAAGGAATTCATGGTAGGAAAGTTGTAGTTTTAACAAGGGTGTTTATCAAGAGACAAGCACAGTGCAATCTGAGTCATTTGTTTTCTTTGTCTCTCCTCTTTTATGTTTATAGCAGAGTCCTTAGCAGAGTGCCCTACACGGGCAGTATCCAAGGCAGCTGTCTGACCTGTGAAACTATCAATAGTTGGGTATACTTGATCTTGCTTTTGTCTCTGTCCAAATCCCTATTTTAGAATATAGAGTTGGCCACCTTTAAAAGTTAAAAAGTGGAGAAATCTGGTTCTAGGGATAACTTTCATAGTCTTTTCCTAATGTCTAAAACTGTTGTCGTGGTGAAAACGCCGTAATGGGCTAAGAAGCCAACTTTGGACTTAGACTAAATCAGAATGTGCAATTGGTCTCTTTAAGAACCCTGAGAGGCTTTCCTCCTTTCCTTAGCTTGTAGGTGCCTCTTCGCTGAAACTAACTGACTTGGCTCAGCATCCTCATCTCCGTGTATAGATACTATGTATACACATATACCTAGATTTACTCTATGTCCCTAGTGTGGTATCATAATTGCAATTGAAATCAGTGAAGGAAACAGCCACATTTTTCTGGAGTAGAAACTTCAGGCTGTCGAATATGAAATTTATCCAGATATTAAGTGGCTGCTTCCCAGATGTGGTAGAAAGGACTTCATTTAAGGCTGCACATATGACTCAGTGAGAGTTCACAGGTTATGTAGAGCTTGCCCCCCCCCCCAAAAAAAAAACAGCAATAAAATTCTCGGGATATTCATAAAAACTGCCAAAGGCCTTTCATTCTGCAGGTCACTCATGCAGAAAGGTCTTTGGGCATGGGTGGTGGTCCTTGTAGGCACTGCTACTTCCTAAAGAGGTCATAAAGTTGGGAGAGGTTGGTGAGAGGCAGTTGGAAGTCTTACCTTAGAGTTAGAGAAGAAACTTGAGTTTTGTTTGAGAAACATAAAGTCCTTAATATGAGACTTAAGCCACTTGGTCTTTGCAAAACAGATTTAATTGCAAGATGATATTGAAGTTAAGGAATCCATTAGGGTGCCATGAAGCCGTATCCATATGTTCGTATTACATCCAGGAAAAGTTTCAAAGAAAAATAAAACTTTTTCTTTTAAGGATAGGCAAGATGGAGTGCAAGAGGAGAGTCTTGGCGGTGGGATTATACTGGGAAGAAAATGATATCAGGGAGCTAAAGGTATTCCCGAAAGTTGTCCTTTCTGCTAAAAACCGACCATCAGTGGGTCTACCAGATGATGTTATTTATAGTGAAAAGCTACTCCTCTTTGACTTTCTTCAGGTCTTCACAACCACAACTCTCTCTCCTTCCTAGGAATTAACAAAGATACTATAGTTGCCAAGACAATCAGCTTATTTGAAGAACAGACTAACGTCCTAGAAAAATCCCTTGTTAACTACTTTAATCAGAAATATAGAACATGTCGTAGTCCTCATCCCTCACAGAATTTTCTTTCTTCAACTTAATGTAATTCTTTTACTTTTCCCCTGTATTTTTCTGCCCCACTTGGGGTCATATTTTAAGAAGAAAATATTTCTTACACAAATTCCTTCTTACTATGTCTTTGTACTTATAATTTTCCTTATATCTTTTTATTTCCTACTTACTGGTTCTATTTTTTGTATGTTTGTAGTCACTAGGGTAAGGTCTAATAAATCTTTAAGCTTTTCTATGACCTTGAACAAAGATATCACTTATCTTAATACAGGCAAAAGCTGTGAAATTCAGATCTACCCTATAATTTCATTTTACGAGATATCTTAGAACTGTTTACAGGATTGGAGATATTAGAAGTTTCTGTCAAACCATGGAAAAGGGCATAAAGCTTACATTTGCCTTAGATGAGTATGTAAGAGACAGAAGAGTGAAAAAGTAGCAGTGGTTGTAAGAAATGGTTGTCAGGCAAGGATGAAAAGACAGGAAAGAGATACGTTTAATTCTTTTTCTGAGAAAACCTCTTGTCTTACCTTTTCCATTGAAATCTGTCTAATTTCTCTTATTCATGCTTGCATACACCAGGGACTTTCAGGAGTGACTAGCTTTTGAGTTAAACGTTATGATCAGGAAGGAAAAGGAGACAAGGCAGAGAGTAGAAGATACAGCTCCCCGCTAAGGGGACAAAGAGCTATAGTTTTGTGAAGTCCAGAGGATTGGTCTGAGTCATGCCCCCAGCAGCAGGACTCAATGAAGCAGCTAGTAGAGTGGACAAACAACATTCAAATTGGAAGAACGTATTTGTGAGCCGTATATCCAAATGTTAATATACAAAATATATAAGAAACTCATTTTCTATAGTAGCAAAACAATCCAATTAACAAGTGGCTAATAAAACTGAGTAAAAATTTCCCCAGAAGAAAGTGTAAGAGTGGCTGACAGATACACAGAGGGAACCCCTCGACATTGCTAATCACCAGAGAGAACATTAAAACCACAGTGAGGTATCCACCTGTTACGATGACTGCATTCAAAAAGATGGAGGATAGGAAGTTTCAACAAGGATGCGGGCAAAAAAGGAACAACTGTGCACTGCTGGAAATGTAAACTAAAGCAACGATTACAGAGAGTGATATGTGTTTCCTCAAAAAAGTAAAAGCAGAACTGTCCTTTGGCCTGGCCATCTCTCCTCTGGCTGTTTACTTGAAAGTGTGAAATCAGTCTGCTGAATAGAGCTCTACGTGCTGCATGTTCAAGGGTCATGATATGGATCAATTTACTTATTAATTTTATTTATTATTTATTTGTTTATTTTAATTTTACTAACTTTAATGAGAAAGAAATAAGTTTCAAAACATGCTCCCAAGATAGCCACAGTAATTCATTCATTCTTTCTTTTTAAACACACATTTACATTAGTGAGAGTATAGCAATAATTGATATGACATTAGGAGTAGTGCCTAATTAAAAGACCAAAGCGATAGGTATTCCAAACATGATTTTAGCGTTACACATTGTTATCCTCAGTATATTTGCTCATTTCACAGATATCAGATGTGATGTTTATATACAATGGAGTATTACTCAGCTATAAAAAATGATAAACTCAATTTAATTATTTACCATTGAGGAACTGATAGTAAAAATGTGGAATGTGTACACAGTGAAATGCTAAACACCTTTTGAAAGGGAAGAAATTCTATTATTTGTGAGAAATGGACAGAAATGGAAAACACTATACTAGATGGAAAAACTAACCATAGGAGAACAATGCCATATGTTATCTCTCACAAGTATATGTGGACGTGAAAAACAATTGTGATCTTAAAAAAGTGCCTATTATAGGCTTGAGGGTAGAGGGAACATGGAGATAATGGTCAAAGAGAACAAAATCTAAGGAAGAAGTTTCAATTTTTTAAGGGCGGTGAATGTAGTTAATTACTGAGCACAGTATATTTTAATTTCAGCCAGATTGAATTTCAAATGTTCTAATCATGAAGAATAATAGTGTGTGTGTGTGTGTGTGTGTGTGTGTGTGTGTGTGTGTGTATATATATATGTCAGATTGATTTCATCATTTCCTATTGTACTAAAAAGTCATATCATGACTTTTGTCTCATAAGTATGTAAGACCGAAATGACCAATATATGATTAAAATTTTAAAAATATAAACAAAACGATGGTTGAAGTGTACCACATCATGCCTAAAAGAACAGCTGTTAAATGATTGTAAACATTTACTGGAACTTTCTCAATTGTAAGTGTAAAATTAACGTGGTTGGGCATGGTGGCCCGTGCCTACAATCCCAGCCCCGGGGGTAGGAGAATTGCCTTGAGTTCTAAGCGAGCCTGGGCCACACAGTGAGACGCTGTCACAAACAGGCAGGCAGACAAGTGAGCATTGGAATTACATGTAAATTATCTATAAAAATTTATGCTGATAGGAAAAAAGCATAAGGCATGAGAGCCAGAGTAAGAGAGCGACTGCCTGGTGCTACGCGGGAAGTGTAAGGACAGAGACAGGGGCCACCAGCCCAGGAAGCAGATGGGTGGCAGGGCAGGGCAAGCGTTCCCTACAAGAGTCGCTAGAAGGAAATCAGCCCAGCTGATACCTGATTCTTAGCTCAATGAGAACTTTAAATAATTGATTTATGGGGTTTTTTTTAATTACTTTATGTGTTTGGTACAGGGTCTCAACGCAGCTCAGACCCTAGTAATCCTCCCTATTTTCAGCCTTCCCAGGCTTGGGATTGCAGGCATATGCCAGCTCACTGTGCCTGAGTGCAGGGCCAGCGCAGCGTGTGGTACCAGGGATTGAACTGTGGTCCCTGTGCTTGCCTAGCGAGTCACTTAGCAGTTTATGGTTTCTTTTTTCTTTTCTTAAATGTATTTGGTACAGGGTCTGCAGGGTATTCAGGATCTCATTAAGTAGATCAGACCCATAGCGATTCTTCTGTTTTCTGCCTCTCCAACCCTGGGATGACAGGCACGCGCCACCATGCCCACTTTCAATCACTGTCCTAGCATGCCCAAGGGGGTGGCGGGGCCAGCATGGCAGGCTGGGGATCGAACCTAGGCTGCTGCACTCTGCCTAAGCAGGTGCTTTAGTCTTCTGAGGGTTTATGTTGTTTAAAGCTACTAAATTTGTAGTAATTTGTTATAGCACCAATAGGAAATTAATACTCCCTAACTGATGTATTTGAGTGAGAAAATATAGAAATTGCCAAAGGAAAAACTTTTCAGTAAGAGTAAGCAACATATTTGAGTGTTTACTGTGTATTAACCACTTTCTATGTATCAAATTATTTACTCGTCAGAAAAAACTCTGTGTGGCATGTGTTCATTCAAACTCTAATTTTTAAGATGTAGATTGATGACACAAGAAATGACCAATACACTGACAAAAGTCAGGTGTCAGGAATAGGCTGAGTTCTGGTAGATTGGATATAAAACTCACTCTGAGTGGGTGGGCACTGGAAGATTTCAAGTTCCAGGCTTCTTGGCAACAATCTGATGAATTATTCTACCATTCTGAGCCTCAGTTTTCTCATCAATAAATCAAACAATTTAGAACAAATTAGACTATGTTAAACTTTTAGAAATAATTATTTTGTTTCCACTAAATAGAATTGTCCATAGGACTCCGTTATTAATCTGAGTGGGACAAAGAAAAAGAGGAGGGGGAGGATGACTTCATTATTAAGGGAGGGAGAGAAAGAGAGGGGGAGGAGGAGAAGGAAGGGGGAGGGAAGTGAGGGGAAGAAAAAGAAGAGAGAGGGGGAGGGGAGAGGAGAGGGGATGGGAGAGTGGGGAGAGGAGAGGAGGGGAGAGGAGAGGAAGGAGAAGGGAGGAGATGAGAGAGGAGGGGAGAGAAGAAAGAGGGGAGGGCAAAAGGGAGGGGAGGGGAGGGGAGGGGAGAGAGGAGAGGAGAGGACAGGAGAGAGAGAGAAGAGATAAAAAAAAGTTACTTCTTAAATTAAAGCAGAGTCAATAATCTGGATCTCGCTTGCCCACAATTAATCCCTGAAGAATCATACCAGAAGAGAAGCTCTTGTATCACACTTTGAGGGGGACTGGCCTATGTGTTTCTGAATCCTCTTCTAATGCAAGCACTCAAACTCTACATGTGACACTTTTGAAGTTTAAGTGGGGTAAAGTCACACAAATTAAACAAATAAAGTACTAATATTTTTGAGAAGATATCCAGAAAAGGAATAGCTGGGTCACATGTAAGCTGCAGTCCTAGTTTTTAAAGGAAACTTCATACTGATTTCCGCAGTGGATGTACCAGTCTGCATTCCCACCAATAGTGGAGAAAGGCTGCTTTTTTCCCACACCCCTTCCAGCATTTGTTGAACTCTGGATGCTAAACTTTTTTTTTTTTTTTTTTTTTCTGGAAGGACATAGAATCTCAGCATTGTCTTTATTTGTATGTCTTGAATAATCAGTGATGTGATGAACATTTTTCATATATTTATTTGCAATTTGTATTTATCAGAGAAGTATAACTTCTTCTCAGATGCCCATTTATGGATTGAGTCTAAGTTTGAAGGTCTGATTTCTTTTCATTCTTTATATATTCTAGATATTAGACCTTTGTCTGAAAGACAACTGGATAAAATTTTTTCCCATGCTTTTTTTTTTAACTCTGTTGGTGACTTCTTTTGCTGTCGCAAAGCTTTTTGACATGATAGGATCCCAGTTATTGATTAGTTGTATTAATTATTTCCTGTACATTTAGGGTTTTGCTCATGAGGTCTTTGCCTACACTATGTCTTCAACAGTTCTCCTATTCCAGCAGATCTAGTATTTCTGTTTTAACATTTAGGCCTTTTATCCATCTCAATTTTAGTGTTGTGGTGGTAGACAAGAGTTTAGTTTTAGTCATTGGCATGTAAAAAGCCAGGTTTTCTAGCATCCTTTACTAAAGAGGCTATCTTTCCTCTACTAAACACCTTTGGTTCCTTTGTCAAGGATAAGATGGTATGTGTTTTGCGTTATTTCTGTATCTCTAGCATATTCAGCTGATCCTCATGTCAGTTTTTTTTCCCCAGTACCATGTTGCTTTATCGCACTAGATTTGTAGTACAATTTCAAGTCAAAAATTGTAATGCACCCTGCCTTACCTTTGCTATTCTAGGGCTTTTTGGTTCCAAATGAAAATACACACCCATATTTATAGCAGCACAGTTTGTAATTGCTAAATCTTGGAAACAACCCACATGCCCATCAAGGGCTGGCCAGATTCCTCAGTGGACTAAAGTGCCTGCTTAGGCAGGTGTAGTGACCCAGGGTTTGGTCCCCAGGCTGCCATCCTAGCCCTGGCCCCATGACGTGCTAAGATGGCAAATAAAACTAGGTGTGGTGGTGCACCCTTGTAATCCTAGCTCTTGGGAGGCTGAAGACAGGAGAATCACTGAGTCCATTCTGTGTAGTGAGACTCTATAGACCCTGTACTAAAAATACAAAATAAACAAACAAATAGATAAATAACAAAAAGCAAAACAAATGCCCAACAATAAAGGTTTTTTTTATAGTGGAATACTACTTTGCCGTAAAGACTGATAAATTTAAGGCATTTCTAGGTAAATGGATGCAACTTGAGACCATACTTTTAAGGAAAAAAAAAATGGAACTCACATGTATAAACACTGCACTGTCTCCCAGGAATGAAAAAGTAAAAGAGCAAAAAAAGACAAAATGTACAATAATATTGTGAAATGGGAAGAAATTATTCAAAAAGAAACAAGAAGTACAGTAGAGGAAAAGAGAAAGGAAGGAAGGGAAAAGGAAAAACAACACTTTATAAAAAGATAAAATGGAAGCAACATTTTGCAAATGGAGGGAAAGACTGGTTGAAGGGAAAGAAAATGTATTATGTGGGAGTGCAATTTCTCTATGATGAATATCATCGTTATGTATATCTAAAATGAGCCGATAAACTTAATAATAGACAGACAGACAGACAGACAGACAGATGATAGATAGATAGATAGATAGATAGATAGATAGATAGATAGATAGATAGATAGATGATAGATAACAGTAGGAAAAAGAAGCACTTCCGCTTTGGAAGCTCATGAATTACAAACGTTGAGTAATTTTTCACCTTCATAGAAACATGTTTGTTTCCTGTCATTTTACCTGCTCGGTTCTTACTTTCCTCTCACTATTTCTGAAGACTTGCCCACTGGTCTGGCTGGTAAGTGACCTAGCATAACTCCTCTTCTCTGACATACACGTGTCATGGCTCCTGGCAGGGACATGCAGGACGAAACTGAGAGGACTGGGAAGTGATCAAGGCATAGCGCATCTCTGCCTCCCTGCATCTGTTCTGCCCAATCTCAGCGTTTTTCTCCAGAAAATGTCACAAAACTGCCCTTAAGGAACAGAACTGGGGGATAGGATTCAGAACCTTCAGTTTCCAAGGCAACTCAGGTTATTGAATAATGAGTAGTGTTTTTCTCCTTAAGTAAAATGATTGCCTTTCTCCTTAAAATCACTCTCATACTTTCATTTTTCTGTTCATGAATTTTATAGATTAATGAGTCAGGGTTGTACACAAAGAGCTGAATAAAATTGCTTGGGCATCAGTGAGTGAGTGCATGTGTGAGAGAAGACATTTGCTGAAGGGTGGAAAATAAAGAGTTTGAGAAGTGCGGGACAGGCTGAGGCTGGGTGGAATAAAATGTGAGATCGGAAAGGTTTTTGAAGAGAAGGTTTTGGGAGAAGAAGGCTTAGATAATAATCTATATTGATAGGACCATTAAAGAATTTTAAGTGTGCTAGTGTTGAAATTTATAGCTTAGAAGAATAAATTCTGTAACTATATAAGCTCTATAGTAGAGAAGGGGTATGGCTAAAATAAAACCAATGATTATAAAATGTATTGTTAATTATTCATATGAGATTGGCAGAAACCATACAGTATAGCAGCATTTTTAATGGAAAGGTAGGAAATATTCCAAATATATTTAGATGATATAATTGTATGAACTTAGTATTGGCCTTCTGCATTAAAGTTAAGGGAAAAGAGTGATTCCAGGATTATTTCTTAGCTGCTAGCTTAAAATTCTGGATACACAATTAAAAAAGAAGAGACTATAAATGGAAGAATTGAGATGATACATTCTGTTCTAGACAAGTTGATTTTGAGGCTTTTGCAAGATATCTCAGAAAAGAAACTAGTTAAATACTTTGATTCTGGGAAATGGAAATGTAGTTTTGTCAAAAGCTGCTGGCTTTTAATTCAACAGCTCAAGCTCAGTTCAGCCTAGGGCATGGATGGGATAGTCCAGTTTCTGGAAGTTCTTAGAAATTTAGACAAATATATAGACCACTGTCTTTGATGCACATGAAACCCAGTATATTTTTTCAAAATAAGGATGAAATAGAATGATTTAATGAATTGTGCTAAGGTTTTGAAATAAGGTCATCTTTTCAGTAGCATATTTGATAAAAGTTGGGTGTTCTCTAAAGAAAGGTTTTTTTTCTTAAACAAAAACTTGATGAAATAGAAGTGCCTTGGTGAGGCAGTAATTTACAAAGGGAATCCAAGCAGAATGTACTTTGTACATAACAGATGCTCACTCAGGATTGCATTAATGCTTTTATCGAGAAAGATCGTAACATTTAATAACTGCAAATAATTCTGCACCAAGAAAATCTCAGAGGTGCTACTCAAAAAACTAGCTAGCACCTGTTTAAATAATACAAGGAAACTACATAATTGCAGATTTTCACTACACAAAATCTCAGTTCTTTACTCACCCTGTATCAGAAAAACTGTCATGATAAATCAGTTTGAGAGTTCAACTACTTGCTCATGCATTATTGCTTTTTATATTTGCAACAGGAAGCTGTCTATAAGGATGTGTTTAGTTTTAAAAAATGGGTTATTTTCACCAAAGTGCAAGATCGGGAATTCAAGAGTTAGCAATGCATTTTCTTGCCTCTTATTTTCATTATAACTTCTTCAAATCGCTGTGAGATTTCTTTGGCAGGATGTGTCCAGCCACTTGGAGGAGCTGGGGTACCCACTAATGTCACACTGTCTTTTGCCAATCCGGGTGGACGAATCTCACCTTTAAGGATTACATCATTACTGAGTAATGATGTATTTACTAATAATCTGTATATAATACTGTATATTATTTACTAATAATTTCTAATAAAAATGTTAGAAACACAATAAATAATGAAATAAAAATAACATGCCATATAAGGTTAATCAGTGCTAGAAGTTTGAATAAGATAAGAAAATAGAGAGGATCTTCATTGGTTTGGAATATGGTTCTTCTTGTTAAATGAGTGAATAAATACTATAAATCCTCTGTGTCTTGGGGTCTACACATCTTCCTGTGTCTCCTCACCAATTTTATCTCCTTTAGCTAATATTAGCATATTCCAACAGAGCATGTAACCCTCAGCTAGCCCCAGAAGAAACGCACAAGGAAACCCCATACCAACCATGCTACTTTTGAAATGTCTAATAAACAATAAGCAGAGATTAGCAACATGTCACTGGGCATGGCGCTGTATAAGTCAGTGATGAAATCAGGTCACCCATATGGAGAAGATCCACAGATGTGAGGCTAGCGGTAGAGAAAATGGGCTAAGCAAGGCACAGATTTGCATTAGGTTTGAATGGAGGCTAAGCCTGCAGAGAGTTGGCAAAGAGTGCCTAGTGATGTCATGAAATCTGACCTGCTTGGACGCAACACGATGCCTTCAATTCCTTAGGGAAGATACTCAGAAATATAGCTTAATCAAATGGAATTTGTGTTTTTAGCTTTCTGAGTAATCACTGTATTTATTTGTACAGGGTTTGTACCAGTTTGTATTTTCAGCAGCAGTGTAGAAATGTTTTCTTGGGGAGGGGGCGGTAGGATGGCTCAGTGGTCTAAAGCGCCTGTTTGGGAAAGCTTGGGTGGCTTCAGGGACCGTGGTTCTATCCCCGGCACCACATGCTGCACCCGCCCTGCCCTCGGGGCGGGCTGAGCTGGCCATAAAAATGAGTGAATAAGCAAACAAATGTTCTGAAACAAGAAAAAATAAAATAAAATAAAATAAAAACAATTCAAAAAAAAAAGAGTGAATAAACAAAGGTTCTGAAATAAGAAAATAAATAAATAAATAAAATTCTTTAAAGAAAAAGAAAGGGTTTTGTTTTTTTTGTTTTTTTTTTTTTTCCCCCAACAGTTTTACCAGGCTTTATGGATTTTTGATGATAGATATTTTTAGTGGCATTAGATGGATTCTCAGTGTTTAGATTTGCATTTGTCTAATGGTTAAATGCTGATCTTTTGGTGCTTATTAGCCATTTGTACTTCTTTTGAGAAGAATACAGTCATCTCAATTGCTCACTTTTATTGAGGGTTCTTAACTTTTTTTTTTTTTTTTGTCTTTTTGAGACAGGGTCTTGTTATGCAGTTCAGGCTGGCCTTGAGCTCACTTTTGTAGCCCAGGCTGGTCTCGAACTCACACCGATCCTCCTGCCTCAGCCTCCCCAGTGCTGGGATTACAGGCGTGCGCCACCTCGCCCAGCTTGAAGAAATTAATTTTTAAAGAAATGTTTCTTTAGATTGCATCTAATATAGTTTCTTTGTAATATTTAGAAGAAACATCTGTAAATATACATATGTGTGTGGCATTGTGTCAGATAAGTAAAGATCAAACATCTGTCGATCTAATTAATTTAACGAGGGGAACTGGAGAGATAGCTCAGTGGAATAAGTGTTTGCCTAGGAGGCACAAGGTCCTGAGTTAAATCCCTGGTACTGCAAAAACAAAACAAAATAAAATAATTAATTTAATGAAGACAAACCACTTAACTAAATATCTCAAGTCCCAAAAGAATTAACCATGCTTGCCCAGGGGATAATTAAGACAAGTGTTTAAAGGCTTTAAACTAGATCTTAAATATTTAC
>PVJA010007263.1:24412-69561 GCA_004027025.1 Myocastor coypus | reverse complement strand
TCTTCTTCTTCTTCTTCTTCTTCTTCTTCTTCTTCTTCTTCTTCTTCTTCTTCTTCTTCTTCTTCTTCTTCTTCTTCTTCTTCTTCTTGTGTGATTCCAGTAATCAGGCTCAGGATCTTGTGCTTGCCAGGCAAAATTTTGCCCCACAGAGCTATCTCCCTATCTCCCTGGGCCCAAACTAAGTAGATATTGACAGACAGTTCCATCTAAGGACATCAGAGTATGTGCTTTTATTAGTTACAGGTGGGAAGTTCTCTAGTATTGAGTACATGCTAGCCAATACAACATGCTTAAGTAAATATAAAGGAATTGAAGTTAGCTCAGGAATATGATCTGATCATAGTGCAATGACATTGGAAATCAGTGGTAAAAGAAACTATGAGAACTCCAGAAACACATGGACAAATCAACTTATTGCTATACAAACAGTGGGTCATGGTCACAGATGAAATTAAAGAAAAAATATAATGAGACTACAGATAAAACATACTGGAAACTGGGACTCAATGAAAGCAGTTCTAGAAGAGAAATTTATAGCGGTAAATTCTAATATCAGGAAAACAGAATGAGCACGAATAAACAACCGAATATTTTATCTCCAGGTTCTAGACAAAGAAAAGTAAGGCAAGCCATCCCCAAAGGAGGAAATTATAAAGATTAGGGCAGAAGATAATGCAACTGAGACGAAGGAGACAGCAACAAGGATGCTACTTTCTCTTAGTTCAATGAGAAGAAAGATTTGTACTGGTAGTGTTTAGAAAAGATATCATGTGTGCATCTTGCACTCTAAATAACTACTATGAAGACAGGAATATACAGTATATTAATTGTTATAACTGACCTACTAACCTGTTCTGAAACTGTCTCAATGCTATTTCTTTCTCATCAAAATAAATAAAATGAAAAAAAAAAAAAAAAAAAAACAAGTGTTATCCAAAGACAAGGAATAAACATAATAGCACTTCTAATAGCATTTGCATGTCAAACACTTACATGGGTTGTTTATATTATTTTACCAGAGCCATTAATATAGAGAATAGTACTATTTTAAATCATTCTTCTCTGATATTCTTTCCTGTTGAACCAAAGTACACAGGTTTGCCATCACTTTATACCCACTTATGTAATGTGATAACTAAGACTGTTTTCATGGTGTTGCTCAAAGCCCTTGAAGAGCTTTCCGAGACAACTCTTCTGTAAACTTAACGTAGGAGGAAGTGAGTACTACATTCTCCTCTGCACAGTGTATTCTCAGGGGAATCACTGTTAATGTGAGTGTGATATTCATTTAATTATATAAATGAAATAAATATGCTTTGTTTATACTAAAAAAAGATCTGTTTCTTTGACAGAATTTTTTTTTAAATGAAAACCACCTAGCCAAGCTTATCAATAAAAGAAAAGTCTCACATTCATGCAGTGAGGAATGAAATGATGGAATTCCTGGAGATTCCACAGAAATTTGAAGATCACCAATACCTACTTCAAAGCTCTTTACTCTTATTGCATAAAAAAGAAAAATGGACATATTCCTACATATATATGAATGACCAAGTATAATCAAGAAGACATGACAATTTTCAACAACACAGTATCAGGTAATTATACTGAAAATATAATTAACAAATTACTAATCTCAGGTCCTGACAGATTCACTGCTGAATTCTCAATAATTTAGAAAAAGAAATTAATGCCAATATTCTTCAAACTCTAACAAAATTAAGAGGGAAATAACACTCTCTAACTCATTCCTGATGGCAAGTAGTACCATAATACAAAAGCCAGGGAAACACTCAACCAGAAACTAAAACTACAGGTTAGTCTCCTTAATGAACGTAGATGCAAAAATGCTCCATGAGATTCTAGCAAAGAGAATACAGCTAAGCATCAAAAAGATTATACACCAGCACCAGTTTAGATTCATCCCAAAAAAGCACGGATGCTTCCACGTACTCAAATGCACTACATCAAATCAACATAGCAAAACCCCAAAATCACATGATCATCTCAATACATGCAGAAAAGTTTTTCCAGCATTCAACACTTATTCATGTTGACAATCTTACAGAAATTGTAGCAGAAATTCTTTATATTAATCTCATGAGTACCTTCTCTGACAAAACAATTGGCAATATTATATTGAAATATAATTTAAAAATTTACCAGTCTCACATCCTGACAGATTCATTGATGAATTCTGCAATAAATTTTGAAAAAAAAATTACCGCCAATATTCCTCAAACTCTAACAAAATTCAGAGTGAACTAATGCTGTCTAATGCCAGTATTGCCATAACACAAGAGCCAGGCAAAGAGCCAACCAGAAAATAAAACTACAAGGTGATCTCCTTAATGAACATAGATGAAAAATGCTTCATAAGATACTACAGGATCAGAAGCCAGATTCTATAAATAAGAAACAAGATCAGGACATGTGTACTTATCAAGTTTGGTTCCATTCTGATATTTCTTTGCTAATTTTTTTCAAGTGACAATGTGTATTTACTGGAATAAGGATAGTTTTCTTAATAAATTGTTTTGAAAGGCTACCTTGCTTCATGTCAAAAACTAAATCTGGACCTAGGTCTATCACAAGCAACTAAACAAAATTCAAAATGGAACAAAGATATAGAAAAAAAAAACTAAATCTACTGGAAGAGAAAGTATGTAGAAATCTGAAAGACATAGGTGTGGACACAGAGTTCATGAAATAATCCCAAAATTCAAGGCAAATACTTATCACCAGTCAACAACGGGGCTTTCTTCCCATTAAAAATTTTGCACATCCAAAAAGTCACCAAAAGAGTGAAAATACAACACACAGAGTGAGAAGTTATTTTAGCCAATTGTCTCTAAGAACGTATAGAGAACTGAAAACAATCATCTCCCAAATTTAGAAGAACTAATCCAAAAAGGGGCATCTGAGAAAAACTAACGTCTCTCAGTTGCACAAATGCAAATGGAATATAAATATATAAAAGTTACTAAATTATCAGTGATTATTTGAGAGATGCCCATTAAAACAACACTGAGATTCTGTTCCAATTAGGAAAGAAGTGCTCCCATCAAAATAAGCCAGCCAGTTCCAAATGTTGGAGGTGCTGTTGGGAGAAAGAAATCTTTCTCCACTGTTGGTGCAGATTGGTACAATCACTATTGAAACCAGTATGGAAATTCCTCAAAAACCTGGGATTAATGGTTTCATTCAACAGTTTTTCCTCTTATGTGTATCTTCCGGGAAGAGTTAAAAACAGCATGCCATATATATATATATATATATATATATATATATATATATATATATATATATATATGTAAACTATTGTCATTCTCTGATTACTTTGTTATAAAAGTTTGTTATACTTTTTTCACATAAAATAAAAAAGAATAAGTTAAAAAAAAAAAAAAAAAAAAAAAAAAAAAAAAAAAAAAAAAAAAAAAAAAAAAAAAAAGAATAAGTTAAAACAATAATTCCTATGGAAAAATTAATTGTAACAGAATCATTGTTCTGGATTTGGCTGACTCTTTAAATGAATGCTCTCATCTTTTTGGAAATACGATTAAATTATACTTTCTTCTAACTAGAATTGTTTAAATGTGACACAATATGATTTTCTTCATTTTTAGTTGTTTAGTTCCGAAGTTTGATTTATTCTTTAATTGATTCAGCGTCTGGCCACACAGCTTGGACTCACAATGATCCTCCTCTTTCCAGCCTCCCCAGCACTGAGATTACAGGCGTGCACCACCACTTGGTCTTGGGGGCTGGCTCTGCATGCCCAGTGGGATGCTGGCATGGTGTGCGTTACTACAGATCGATCCTGGGTCCTTGCACTTGCCTAGACCGCTGAGTTCTTTCCCCAGTACGCAAAATCTTTGCAAGCACAACCATTTGCAATTCTTTTTCTGTTCTCCTGGATAGTTATTGAAAACAGAAATCACTAAGCAGAAGAGACTGAGAATTCTTAAGTCGCTGATTTGAAGACATGGTCACTGCACCGGAAATGCAAAACTGAAAAGCAACTAAAGGGAAAAATAAACTATTATAAATTTTTGTTTTGGTGGAACTGGGGATGGAACTCAAACGCTTGTACTTGCCAGATAAATGCTTATTCTACTGATCTGTCTCCGCAGATTGCAAGCTATTAGAATCTAGCCACATTTTCATATTCACATTTGAGTCTTGATTATTACAGAAGTTAACATTATTATTATTTTTTGTTTTGTGTTTTTGCAGGACCGGGGTTCAAACTCATGATCTTGCACTTGCCAAATAGGCACGTGTGATCCCGTGTTATCTTCCTGGCCCCAGAATTTCACATTATTATAATGAATACTTATAATTTAAGACATACAACATGGTAAAGCAAATAACTAAAGTAAAATCAAAGTATACTCTAATTCTATTATATGATGCATCCTCAAATAAATAAATAAACAAACAAACAAATAAATGATATCAGCCTTCTTCTAAGAGCTTCACCGTGAGTCTCTGGGTGCTTAGACAACTGGCTGCTCCTTGACATGCAATTATAGTGGCTGTGTAGTAAACCACGTGCTTTTATTAGCGATTGTAGTCACATAGCAAGATGAACGTTTATTTGTGTGCCAGTGTTTGGGGGTAACTTGCTAATTTTCTTTCTTATGAATAAATGTTCTAGAAAATAAATATAGACTGAAGAGGTGTATATTATGATGCACAGCTTCAGAAATTCCACGCCTATTCCTGCAAGCCTGATGTCTTGGGGCGGCATTGAAGCAAAACCCCCTGACAAGAAGCTCATGGTGGTGCACAGCTATTCAAGCAGCTATGAACAGGATGGCACAAAGAGGAAGGAGCAGATGTCAACGTCCTGCTCAATGATCTACTGCTGTCCACAAGACCCCGCTCCCAAATGTGCACCTACCTCACAAGGCCCCACAGGCTGTTGAGCACCATCACCGAACGAACCCTTGGGGAACACTTTAGACCCAGGGTATAACAGGTAGACTTTCATCTATTTCTAAATTTCCTTCTACTGAGCATTCCACTATCTCCACGATCCTCAGGGAGATTTTTTATATATACTGGCTCACTGAGGGTGTTCAGTTCTCAACAACAGAACAGAGTGATTAAAATGGAACAAATCCCACCAGGGAGTAGCAATCAAAGGAAGATGGGCTGTACACACATTTAGCCTGGACCTGACGTTATTACCCAATGCTATTGAAAACGAGTACTTTATTACTTCATATCCTGCTCTTTTTAAAAATATCCCCTGGCTTCACCTGCTTAATGAAGTCTAGTTGGGTGCCCACAGGCCAAGTGTAACAGTTCTTCACACTGCGGTGTCTCGTGATATGGAAGCAACCTCTTTATTACCTCTCTTCAATTTTCAAGGTCGCATATTTACAAAATTGAGCATTCCTTAGAAAACATGGAAGAAAACTTCGTACAGACAAATAACAAATTACCCAGCCATGGCCGTTCTCTCAAGACATCAATAGATGTCCTGACCCACATCTTCTCACTGGTGTCCACATGCAGATAACAGAATGACTTCAAAAAAATCCCGTCAGCTCTTTGCATATTTGGCCTTTAACAAGACCACGGACAGTAAATGGTGTCAGGTTTCTCCACACACAATATGCTATTTCAATTCAAATTACACTTGAAGAGTTCCTTGGTTAAATTGAAAGAAGTGAAAAAAATAGGGAAGCTGACTAGCGTGTCATGGTTCTGCTGATTACAGTACAGTGGTGCTTTGTGAGTATATATTTGCAGCATATAGTAGTTGTATTCCTCATATAGAGCCAGTCCATGTACATAACACATCTTAGCTAATTTTTATCCCTTGTGTCTCACTCCTGCATGCCTCCGTTTCTTTCCTTTTTTTTTTTTTTTTCTTTTTTAATCTATTTGGTACTTTGGTGCAGGGTCTCCTGACATAGCTTGGACTCCTAGTGATCCTCCTGTTTTCAGCCTCCCCAGTGCTGGGATTACAGGTGTGCTCCACCCTGCCTGCCCACGGTCCTCCACTCACCCTCAGCAACTCTGGGGCCCGGGCTGCCACCCCCTGGGGTACTGGGGATGGAACCCTGGTCCCAGTACTTACCTGAGTGTGTGCTTAGTCCACTGAGCTATCTGGCCAGACCAACCCCCTCATTTCTTGATCCCCTTCTAAGTTTAGAAAAAATATTGCAAGTTGCTTTCATCTTTTCTTCTATTTTGCTCTTTCTTTATAATCTGGTTTACTTGCATTAGGAAAATCATGAACTTCATTATATACAGGATGTCCCATGAAACTAATCTCACCAAGGCAACAATTTATCTTTGCAAATGTCATATCAAACCATGGTACCCTTTTTCTATCTGAACTTGATCTGCTCTTACCTGTTGTTCAATATTCCTCTTGTGAATATTTATGAATTTCCATAGTGACATCTACCTTGTGTGAAGCTTTCTATTACTGTCATTAAATAACATTAAAATTCTACCTCTTGGTGTAGAGGGCTTACAGGTTATCACAGTTGTTTAAAATGCCTTTTTGGGCAAACTCAGTTAGGCACAGGGGAACCATGGTTTGATCCCCAGATCTACAAACCACACCAGACTCACACTTAAGGCAGCCTGAGCCAGCCAAAAAAAAAAAAAAAAAAAAAAAAAAAAAAAAATGTCCTTCCATCTTTTGGTTATATATGTATGTTTATTTGAAATTTTGTTATACTGAAATTTGACTGTAACTTTAAATATAAAAGATGTGCTATAATTTCTTATATTTTCCATACCAATACCAAAATAAAAAGAAAAGCTAAGATAACAGTAACAATCATGATTCTAAGATAATTTGTAAATATTTTTTCTTTTTGTCAGAACAACTGCCTAAGTATAAATTTGAAAATCATAGATGTTATTAAATTTAACATCTTCATGCATTAGAATCAAAATCTAAATTCTAACCTTTAGATTTTCACTATTAATAAATTTCTACTGTGCGTTTAATAGAATATATTTCATAGTTATTCTTTTATAAATATGCATGACTAATATTATAGATAGATAGATAGATAGATAGATAACAGATAGATTTATGTCATATATATTATTTTATTTTAAGTTGTGGAATTGTAACAAAACATTTTCAAAGATCACTATCTAGAATGGTTAGCATTTATTTCTCAACATTCTACCTATACTTTTCTATTTAGTATTGTTGAAAAATGTTCTTATAGTTAAATTGTGGCTCAAATATCCTCTATCAGGAGATTTTATTCTTCAAAGCTACTGGATTTCCTTATACTCCAACAATTTTAGTAACAAGGTTTCTCTCTTTTTGTTTTTCAGTTTATCAATCTGTCTCCACAAAAGATCTGTATAAAGGTGATTATTTTATTATTTTCTAGAATAAGTTCCATCTTAATTATCAAAATTTTACACACCAACATTTCTCTGTGAAGAAATAATCCTGTGTATGTATTCTATATTTTTAGCAATACAGGCAAAACTTGCCTGAAAAGGAGAACCAATTGGTCAACATATGCAAAGCTGCCCATTTATCTCCTCTAAGACAATGATTGCTTCTAAAAATAAAGACAAAATTTTAATATTTTAATGTGCTTATTTTAGTGAATTCTTTTAACACATTTTTCTTAATTTGCAATCATTAAATAATTGTTGGATAATACATCCTAATATTTATTAATGAAAGCTAAAGAATAATCAACATGGATAAAAAGTTACTGCATTTATTATTAAAAATCTCTTCAGCCAATGTAACATAATATTCACATGTCGATTTATTTGTGTAAAAAAGAAAATTTTCAATTTTTTCTTTTATGCTTTTCCTACACTTTTACTTTTTGATTTTATGTGTATTTCAGTTTTGGTTTTATTTTTGATTAATGCATTTTAATCATATATGTTAATATACTTCAGTGTGTGCATTTTAATCATATATGTTAATATACTTCAGTGTGGTATTTCAACATAACACATGCACATAAATTTCACTGACTAGCTGCTGCTGCTGCTGCTTCCTGCTTTACTGTCCCCTGCCTGCCTTGCCATGTGTAATTCCTTCACTCCGGTGCCCCTCCACCATGCCACCATGTGCGGGAGCCAGCTGACTACACACTGAAACCACTACAAAATGTGAGCTAAGATAAACCTTTCCTCTTTTCAAAAAATAAAAAAATAAAAATACTCACTGATGATTTTTACACATCCTCTTCCTCCTTTTCCCTAGGCTCTGGGAAGTAGCGTCTTTTCTGTAGTGGAGTCAATGTTTGGCTCTTAAGTTTGACCCACTAGGACTTAAGTGCTAGCTCGGCAGCACAAGCACCCGCCTCGCAAACACAAGGTCCTGATTTCAATCCCAGATTAAGAAAAAAAAAAAAAAGTTGTGCCTGTGAAAGAGTAAGTCTTGCCTTTTGAGACTGAGTTACGTTAGTTCAAACGGTGTCCTCCAGACTCATCAATTTTGTTCGAAATGGCTTAACGTCATTGTTCTTTGCAGCTAAGTCACACTGAGTTTGTTCAGGAGGAAGTGCACGGGTGAGGACAGCAGTGTTCGGAAAGTTTCCAAGCGCGAAACCAAGACAGCAGCAGGAGAAGTCAGGACTTTTATAAGGAAGTGAAAACGCGGAAAAGGATCTAAATTTTCAAGGATTGATATCTTAAGTGTTTATGTTCCAGGGGGTCCTGCTCCTTGTTGATCTTCCAAGACCCCTGCATTACCACTGAAGTTGTATGCCAAAGTTGCCGATAACAAGGCCCAGTTCTCACAGAAGCCCCATTAGCTTTAGATAAGGATGCCTGTGCATTAATTCAAAGAGAAGATGGGCCAGTGTTCATGGGGGTGAAGGAATGGACCTTATATCTGTGTCTCCTACAGTTTCTAGCTGGCATCAGGGTAAGGTCTCATCACTGCCAGTTCCTGCTAGACAGGAGTGTGTTGAAAGAGAAATCTGGCTGTGGAAAGTTGAAAATCTGTTACCATAGCAATAAGTGGATGCTTCCGGTGTGACAACCCCACTAGGTGTTTGCACAAACCATTCACTGTGGTAAACCTATTGCATGCTGGAAGCATCTTCTGAAATGTTGTTCTCCAACAGAGCAGGCCTGTCACACATGCCTTGGGATGACAGAGTCCTTATTTCTACAGTTACTAGCTAAAATATCCTCAGGGCCTATTCTCAGGTACACTGGCCAAACCTTTAGGTGTTTCATTTCCCTGTCTCTGCTGAGCCCCTGCTACACCACGCTGTGCTGTCCCTTTCAATAGTCCAAGGGGCTCAACTGTTTATGTTACTGACAGACATCTCACAAACTGTTACATAAAACATATTGCAGATCTTGGAGCTCTGTAGGGCACCTAGATTGTTAGGGTCAATCTAGAGCTGGAGAAACCTGATTGTCTCATCTGAACCAAACCCCTGGTTCAGGACCAGGGGCCACACTTCTGACTGAAAGTGAGGGGCAGTGATTACAGAATCACGGCTTAGGGCTGAAATCATAAAGCATTTTAGGAAGCTTGTGTTCCCCAGTGAACCTAGATCTATATTAAAGATCCTTCTGAGTAGAACTTCATGGTCATAGAGAGAGGTAATTTTGCATAATTGGGTAGAATTTTCTCCCAGTATTTTAAGTCCTTTAGGGAAACAGCCTGTACTTTTACCATTTTATCTATGCTAACATTCTTGTGACTAGCAGATAAATTGCTCATAAAATATTGTTGATCTTGTTACTGCTCTCTCTACAGTCTGATGAAAAGCAGACAAATAGCCTGCACTAGCCCCAAAGCTAAGAATAACATAGCAACATTTGAAGCTGAGAGAAGGTTTTCCACCTCCCCAAGCTTCTCATCAATGATTTTGTTGAATGAATTACAAATCTTATCAACCTATACTGCGGCAATGGGAGCATTGTCATAGGGACGTGCTAAATTGCATTACATAAACATTTCTTATTTCCAATGAATAAAAAGTTTTTTCTATCTTTCTGGTTCACTAATGGAGCCTTTTCGACAAAGCAAGTGAGTAGAGGTGTTATGGTTTATATTTAGTTGTCCCCCCAAAGCCTCATGTAGTCATTGGGCAGGGACTTCTATAGATTGAGACTTGACTCATGAGTCACTGGGATTATGGGTTTTAGTACTGAGGGGATAACTGGTCTGAGTAGGGCTGGGACTATGGGTGTGGTCTATGGCGGATATCCTAAGGCAGAGAGCCTGAATGTAATATAAAGAGAGACAGAGAGACAGACTCGAGCTGTTGCTGCTGCTCTGCTGCCGTGTTTGGCTGGCTGTCTCTGCCGCCATTTTGTTGCTGTTCTGCCGCCATGAACTGGCTGCTCTCTGCTCTGTTCCTCTCAGCTTTGGGCCAGCCGAAAATGGTCTGAAACCTCCAGTAACTGTGAGCTAAATAAACCTTTCCTTCCTCCATTTTGAGTGTCGGGTATTTGTCTCAGCAACGAGTGAAAAGTAACTAAGAGACAGTTGGCTACCTCCGCCGCCATTTTGTTGCTGCTCTGCCGCCATGAACTGGCTGCTCTCTGCTCTGTTCCTCTCAGCTTTGGGCCAGCCGAAAATGGTCTGAAACCTCCAGTAACTGTGAGCTAAATAAACCTTTCCTTCCTTCATTTTGAGTGTCGGGTATTTGTCTCAGCAACGAGTGAAAAGTAACTAAGAGACAGTTGGCTACCTCCGCCGCCATTTTGTTGCTGCTCTGCCGCCATGAACTGGCTGCTCTCTGCTCTGTTCCTCTCAGCTTTGGGCCAGCCGAAAATGGTCTGAAACCTCCAGTAACTGTGAGCTAAATAAACCTTTCCTTCCTCCATTTTGAGTGTCGGGTATTTGTCTCAGCAACGAGTGAAAAGTAACTAAGACAAGAGGTTATTGAAAAAGATACTTGAGGATGTAAACATTATGTTATCCGTTTATAATTTTCTCTTCTCTACAAAGCATTTTACATTAAATATTGGGAGTTTCCCGCTTTCCACAGCAAAATAAAAAAAATAAATCCAATCAAAATCCTGATGTAAAGTGAAGTACCTTGTGAAGATGAAAGACCTGTATCACAATTGTGCAACAAAAACTGTTGTGTCATTAGTGTTCAGTATGAAAACTGGCATCATACTCTACAAGAATTTAGAATATAATCCATCTTGTCACGTCTGTATCATCCAGAACCACTAGGGACTCTTGCTAGAATTTGGAATTGGAGGGAATTCTCCCTGAGAAGCATTTCATGCTAATTGAATCAGGCACAGAAAACAACACCACATGGTTCACTTGTAAGTAGAATTGAAAAAAGTCAGTTTCATAGAAGCTGAAGACAGCATATCAGTCACCAGAGACAGAACAGGGTGGTGACAGTAGGAACAACAGCAAGAGATGAGTCAATGCATATAAGACTGTAGCTTGCTTGGAAGATGAAGTTCTGCTATTCTGTGACACCCAGGGTGAGTGCAGTTAAGAACGATACATTTGCCTTCATTACCTTCTCACTGTGGCCACAGGTCTCAGACACCAACAGCCCAAGGAGAGGCTGACTTTGGCTCTTGCTTTCGGTTCATTGTCTGTGGCTCTAGGTGACATGCAGCATGGCGGAGGGGCATTGACGGAGGGAAGCTGTTCTCAACGAGGCAGCCAGGGAGCAGGGAGAGAAGGGAGGTGCGGTCTTCCACATCACGCCCTCAGCCGTCTGCCTGCTTCTCCCCAGGCGCCATCTCCCACAGCAGCCTGGGCTCCGAATCGCTTTGTGGAATATTACACATGCGCAGGTACAGTATCCCTCGGGCCCGTCAGCTTTGATTAGCCCAGCGTCTGAGCACATGAGACTTTTGTGGGTCATTCTTGATCTAAAACAAACGAGCAATATAAATACACAGATATAGAGGTATATGATGTATTGGTATACAAATATCTCAAAATAATGAGAGAACGTTTTTTTTTATTTTTTCACTATAAAGAAAACATGGAAATGTTAATTATCACATTGTTAGAAACTAATATATGCACCATTCAAAATATCACATTAATATGTGTAGATTTACGTGTTAATTAAAATAAACTATTTCAGGCCAGTGAGAGAGCTCAGTGGTTTAAAGTGCCTGCTTAGGCAAGCTTAGGCAACTGCAGGGACCATGGTTCAATCCCCAGCACCACATGTTGTGCCAGCCCAACCCCCAGGGCAGGTTGAGCTGGCCCTAACATACATACATACATACATACAAAATAAAATGTGCTATTTTAAGTGATTTAAAAGAAAATTTAAAAGATTTTGCTTCTATTTTTTCAAATCTATAAAATTTTCTATAGAGTAACATGAGATATAAAGTCACCTCTAAACCAAATCTCTTCGTGATAACACAAATGTATTTTCTAATTAATACCAGCATTATCTTTGTTCAACCCATAATATAGGTTAGAATCATCCAAATAGCTTACTGGCTAAATTTTCAGTGTAATAAAACTAGCACTTCAGCCCTTGGGCTCCTTGAGTCAGCAATTGAGATTGGGCATGGTGGTGCATGCCTCTACTTCTACCTCTTGTGAGGCTGTAAACAGGAGGATCACTACAAGTCGGATCTAGTAATGAGACCCTCAACCCCCTGCAGAACCCTCCCCCTCCAAAAATAATAATGTATTTTAACTGTTTATTTGAAGATTGGGACTATGTTCTTCTCTTAAGATTGTATTCTATGTCAAGCTACATAGATTACAGTAACTATAAAAAAAGTTGTCAGATTTTGTCGCTTTTCAAAAGCTATCTAATTTAGTTCCTTACATTTCATTTAATTACTTTGCATTTCATACAAACGCCTTGGATGGCTAAGCAGGATTGGGAGAGTTTATTCAAGTTTATTTATAACAGGAGAGATGTTCAGACCAAAGGTGGTGGGTTTGTAAGTGTGATAAGTACTCAAATGTGAAATGATATTATGTGAGGGTTTAAGAATATGAGTAGTTTTGCTCAACTAAATGAAGCACTTTATCTCCCACAGAATAGGCAGCCCATATTTGTTTGATTATTGCGTTTAAAAGACAATGATTGCCATATTCGCAAGAAAATCAGAACTGAAGACCAAAATTGGCAGGAGGATGAGAGAAAATATGCATGAAAAGGGGGCAGAAAAGTGTGCCACTTCAAATTTTCTGAACAACTTTAATAAAAAGAAAAGTGGGTGCTTAGAATTAGAAAGAAATCTAACTTTACTAATCTGAGGAAAACATTCAGCCATCTAACTTCTTTTGCCATATTTAGCTCTCCTTACTGTACTCTGTTATTTCTGCAGTGAGAGTTACTTCTACATTCTTAATTTTGTTCTTGTCAAAGGGTTGAAATTAACTAGCCGTTAACATTAAAATACTGACCAGTCACATTTTTCTATGAGGCAGAAACTATTCTCTCTTCCAAACTTGAAATGTTCTGTAATTTCTAGACTGCGTTTATTAGCATTACGTTTTTATAGGTAGAGCTTTTTCTCACATTGAGCTCTGGGAAACTCATCTGAAGTTTGCAATTCCTTTTTTAGGTTCATTTAGTAGCAATCAATATATACAATTAACTTTGTGTTTTCCAATCTCTTCCTTTAGACGCAGCAGTGCATTGACTTTTTAGCTGTCTTCCATGTTTATCACAGGGATATTCTGTCTAATTATTTCCTGACTGCACAATATGTGTGAGCATTCTCTTTTGTACCTAGAACCTTCTCAGCGTCCTAACAATTTGCAGAAGCTCGTGGAACTTATGTACTACTGAGGCCATGGACTGAAGCTACTAAGAAGGCTCATGTATTGCAGAGCCCTGCTGAGCTCCCGCTATGTCTCCCTCCCACTGCCCAAGGAGAACAGGAACACAGAGGACAGCTGCAGAGACCTGGTGAGCCCTGTCCTATGCCCTCCCACCACCATCACTGCTGAGCTGTTGCTGCCTGTCCCACAGGTCCTGGGACCTTAATGAGCCCTGTGCGGAGCTCCCTACCACCACCATCCGGAATCCTTGTGGAGCTTTGCCTTCCGCCATCACCACTGGGTCCTTCTTGAGCTGTGACTACTCCACTGCACTAAGGTGGAAGCCATGCTGGACACCACACAATAGAAGCATTGGTGAGCCTACTCTGCCCTTCTACTCTCATGGGAGAATTGTTCTCTGTCACCACTCCTATTCAGTATAGCTCTGGAAACATTAGCTAGAGCAATTAGACAAGAAAGAAATAAAAGAAATAATAATTGAAAAGAAATAAATGAAATTAGCATTGTTCACAGATGACAAGGTGCTGTATTTAGAGACTCCAAAATGTCCACTAAGAGACTTGTAGCTTTAATCGCCAAACTCAGTAGAATTGCAGGATACAAACTTAACACTCAAAAATAAACTGCAATTCTATACCAAAAGAATGAACTCATCAAGAGAGAAATTAGGAATACCACATATTTCATAATGACACCCCCAAAAATAAAATATTTGGGGATCAAGATCACAAAAAAGTAAAATATTTATACAATGAAAATTATAGTACTGTGAAAAAAGAGATTGTAGGGGTTTTCAAAAAATGAAAAGATGCATTCCTATACGTATGGGAAGTACCAACATTGTGAAAATGTCCAAAATTCTTACACAGATTCAATGCAATCTGAATTGAAATACCATGAGTATAGCTGACAAATCTAGATAAAACATTCCTAAAATTCATCTGAAATCAGATGAGAACAAGAAATGAAAAGTCAAAGTAGAACAACAAAGGAAAGGCAGAAGAATCACAATTCCTGACTTGAAATTACAGTACAAAGCTACTGTGATAAAATCAGCATGGCACTGGAAAAAAAATCTGGGGATCAGTGGAGCAGATTAGAAGATGCACAAGCAACTACCAAACACTAACCAGATTATCTTTAACAAGGGGGCCAAACGTGTATTGGAAGAAAGGTAGTCTCTTTAATGAATGATGCTGAAAAACAGGCTATCAACATCCTGATGGCTAAAATTAAACCTATGTCTATCACAATGAACAAAACTACAATCAAAAAGGATTAAAGATTTAACTATTAACACTGAAACACTAAGTCTTCTGGAGGAGAATATAGGTAGAAATCTTAAAGACATAGGAGTAGGTGGAGAGTCTATGAACAAAACCTAAACTACAAGGGAAATACTTCAAATAATCAACAATTGGGATGTCATCATTTTGAGAAGTTTCTGCACATCAAAGAAATCCCTGGGCCAGTGAGATTTCTCAGTCCACCAAGTACCTGCTTAGGCAAGTGAAGGAACTGCCGTCCGATCCCTGGCACCGCATGCCATGCTGGCCTCACCCATGGGTTCTCTGAGCTCGGGGCACACCTGCAGTCCTAGTACTGGGGAAGCTGTAAACGAAAAGATAATTATGAGTCTTTGTGATATGCTCTATCAAATACATAGAATATTCACCAACAGAATAAAAAGAAAAACCATACATTGGGGAAAAAAAATTAGCTGACTGTTCTTCAGGCAAAAGACTTCTATGCACCAACTGAGTAAAAACAAAAGCCACAAATTGGGAAAATATTAGAGTCAACTGTCACTCAGGCAAAAGACTTCTATTGTAGTTAGTTAGTACGAGGTCTACAGGTTCTACAGGATCTACGGGATCTCACTATATAGATTGGGCTCGTAGTGACCCACCTGTGATCAGCCTTTCAAGAGCTCGACTTACAGGCACATGCCATTATGCCTAGGCTCAGTTGACTTCTCAACACACCTTGGAATTGGGGCTGGCACTGCACGCTGGGAATCTAACCCCAGCCACTTCATCTGGCTAAGCAGGTACTGTAATCGGCTGAGCACTTTGGCCAACCCAAGGCTTCTATTTAGAACATATAAAGAATTAAAAGTATCAGGCATACAAAATTCAAAGACTCAGCCCAAAAATGGGCATCTAAATGGAATTATAAACTTTACAAATGAGAGCTATAACTGAAAAATGAATATAAGAGAAAATGTTCAACATCGTTAGTCATTCAAGAAGATGTAAATTAAAACAACACTGAGGTTCCATTTTATGTCGGAAATAATGGCTATCATCAAGAAGTCAGCCAAAAACAGCTGTTGGACGGGATACGGGAAAAAAGGAAGCTTTTCCATTTTTTTGTGGGATCGCAGGTTGGTAAATGCACTGCAGAAATCAGTATGGACATTCTTCAAAAGGCTGGGGTTGGAGAGGTCATTCAAGCCGGCTATTGGTCTGCTCAGTATTTTTCCAAAATAACTGAAAACATCATACTATAGCAATATATGTGCATCCATGTTATAACAGTACAATTTGTCAAGTCATATCTAAATCTTGGAGACAATCCAAATGCCCATCAGCTGAGGAATGGATAAAAAAGATGTGGAATTTTTATGCAATGGAATATTATTCAAGTATATAAAAGTTAAATTCAAGACTTTCATAGATCAATGGTTGCAACTAGAGACTGGTATTGATAAGTGAAAGTAATCAGACCCACCTGTGAAAACAGTGTGTAGTCTTGCTAGTGTGAGAGGCCAAAGGAGTAAATAAAATCTGAAGGGCACAATAGGTACTTTCAAAGAGAAAGAGTCTGTTCAGTGAGCATAAAATTCTGTCCTTTGAAGAAAAGGACAAAAGAAAAAAAGGAAACAGATATATTGATGCACATTTTCAAGATAGTTGCTTAATTTTTTAAAAGTTATTTTTCTTCTTTCTGATTTCTTTTTTTTTTCCTTTCTTTCCTGTGTTTTGTCTTTAAATTTTGCTGGTTTACATATGGTAATCTAAACAACTAAGTTGGGGATAACATTATACAATACAACTATCTTTATCCAATTCCCATTATTGTATTTAATAAATTTTGTACTGTTTCTAAATTTTTTCTATATTGCATACTTTAAAACACAAAAGTAATTTAAGAGTATTGTACATAGTTCCCCCAGAACCTTCTAACAAATTCTACCTATTGCATGGGGTCTTATTTTTAATCATAGAGCCACTGTCTGGGTATTTTTCATTCAAGGTAGACTAGGTTACATATTATATGGTTTATTTCATATGAGACATTTAACATATAGATAAATAAACATCAAGACAGAAGATATGTGACTATTTGGCAAGTGCAAGGACCAGGATTCCATCTCCAGCACCATATACCCCACCGGCCCCACCCCTGCGTATGCTTCGCCAGACCCTTAGACTCAGCATGGTGGCGCACACCTGGAATCCTAGTGCAGAGTACTGAGGAGGCTGAAAACAGCAGGATCACCATAAGTGCGTGCTGCATAGTGAGACTCTGTGCAAAATATAGAAAAAAAAGAAGAAAGAAACACAGAAAGCAAGAAGATAGATAATAGGAAACGGACATGTAGATCTATTGCACACGGGAAGCTAAAGGGAAGAGGAAGGGTCAGGAAGAGTGCATAAGAAAAAATAAAAGCTAAGATATGTCCAATATATATATATATATATATATATATATATATATATATATATATATATGTAATATTCACAAGGAAAGTAGTCATACATACGAGACATGTACTAATGAATATAATAAAATTAAAGGTGGTATTCTGAACAAAAAACAAGGAGGCAATTTGAAAAACATATTAGTTCACAGCTAAAATAATTTTCTTGGTAATATTACATATACAGTTTGTGTCTACTAGAGACTGATACATCTTGATTCTTTTGCAGCAAAGTGTCTGAACACGTATGGGGAAAAACGGAAAAGGGCGACCTGGAGTCTGATGCTGCTGAATATATCCATGCTGCACATATTGTGCATTACTTGTATGCATCAAGCAGGGCAAGGTGAACATTTTGCCCAAACGCAAGGAGCTCACGTCAGAAATTCTACAATTTGGACAGAAGAAAATACTAAAAAATTCTAGACAAGAACTATGTGTCATTACCAACATAATGATTTCCTCTTGTTTCTTGCCATGTTCTTCCTAAATTTAAATGTAAAAATTAGTTTTAGGAAAATTTGTCATTGTAGGGCTGGTGAGAGAGCTCAGTGGTCTAAAGCACCTGATTAGGCAAGGTTAGGCAACTGCAGGGACTGTAATTCAATCCCTAGCACACCATGCTGCGCCAGCCGCACCCTGGTGACCTGGTGCAGGCTAGGCTGGCTATAATGTATAATATATATATATATACATATATATATACATATATATATATATATATACATATATATATTATACATAAAAGAGAGAGAGAGGCAGAGAGACAGAGACAGAGCCAGAGAGATGTCATTATATAACAAAATAAAATAACATAATTTAATTTCAAAATTAGCAGTTCAGGAAATAAACTATATCCATTATACCTCACTCTTTAGTAATTAAAATAAGACTGTAACAACACATCTTAATGTACAGTAATCCTTTAACTACTTATATATTAGTTTCTCAAACAAAGAAATATAAATTTGATTTAAGGTAACAGATATAATGCATGAGTTTCACTGGATAAAAATAATCCAGAAAATTCTATTATAATGAATTAGCAGTACCTAAGAGTAATTTTGAAAATTCTGAATTCCACTGCAGAGGAATTTTCAATTAAAGGTGAACCTGCTGTCAGATGGATTTAAAAGCCTTTCTTCTGCTGGCATTCTTAAATCATATTTGAAAAATGTGATTCTATATATCTGTCATTACGCTTAAATTCAGGGATAGAAACACATACTGAAACATAATCTTCTTCTTGCTGTATCAGAATAAATTGTATAACAGATTTCAACGCTATGAAAAACGAGACTTGTTATACTTGACTAGAATTCCTGAATACTTCCTTTTAGTATGCAAATAAGATAAAAAGGTGCAATTTCATTTGGTGAAGAAAACATCATAAGGATAATCTAAATAAATAAAGCATAGATAAATACAATATTATACAGAGTGCTTTTTCTTCTATTCATGAATATGTAACAAGTATCACATAAGGTATTTTTAGTATATACATTTCCGTCTTCAGTGAGAAAACTTTTCATGATAATGATATTTTATGTTTAATTTACCAAATAAAATATATACATTTTCTGATTTGTCAAATTATAATCATTTTAGCAATTATATCATGTGGTAACTATCCAATATTTTATAGTTGAATGTTTAAATGTAAAGAAATGTAGAAAATAGAAGCAATTCTTCTAAGGTGTAAAATGAAACATGCTGTGTATGTATTCTTTTTATATATTGCTTAGAACTCTACCGCTAACACTTGCAAATCTTGGTACAAATAGGATGACCAGATCAGCAGCAGAATGAAACTAAGTTTGAACCTCATAAACAAATATCCGATCGTTTTCTCCATTCTACACAAGCTATGCTTAGTTAGATTTTTCTAGTTGAAAATCCACTCTAACTCACTTAAGTTCACTGTCGTCACCCTCCTGTGAGATTCAGAAATGACTTTGCCAATGTGAGAAAAACAGAATCTCCAAGAAGTTAACGTCTTTCAGATTTGGAAATCTCATGCTGAACAATGCATTTTGCTTTTCTTATCTTAGACTGAGATTTCTTATAATTACTCCTTTGACTTTCTTAACAGTTTTAGCAAGCAAATGATTGGAATAATTTTGAGTTTATCTGGCCAAACAATTCCAAGATTTTAAGTTAGATGTAAAAATCAAATCAATTTAAATGTATTTAATCATATTTGCATTGGCACTCTCTTGGTCGTACTTACAAAACCTCGGATAAATCTGGTGACGTTAATTGCAATATTACAATTATCTACTCCTTACTACTGAAACTCTCAGTAACATAACAGTCTTTGTAAAACAAAATTATATTTCCCTAGAGTCTAGTACTTGCATTCGTACTCTGCTGTTTATCAATCTGTTTACCTAACCAGAAGAAAACAGGTTTTGCCTGCACCTCAGAACCAGCAGGCAGTGTGCTTACACCCACTATGGCTCCCAGAGGGCTGTTCTTTGATGCTCATGCCATTTAAAATGTAATAATATTGTCATGATAATTTCCCCTATATGTTCTATGACACCTGACCTTTCGTAAATCCAATAGCACTCTTGCACGAAGTGCTGAGTGATAGCAGCGCCATTGACCGCATCAAGCTTATAGTTTTCATATTGGTATTTGCTCCTTTTCATTGTAATCCACGATTGCCTATGTGAAAGTTAATATTGTAGTTGACATTTAACCATGTATTTCAACATTGTCATTAATAACCAACATCATCCTAACTGATTTCATTACATTTTAATGTGCAGTTAGTATTTCATGTTTTATACTATGCTGATGTAGGGCAAATTTTGTTTAAGGCTTTTCCAGCCAAATTATCCTGTTTTCATCTTTTGTCTACAAAGTACACTTTCCCCACAGGTTTCTTTTCCTTGAGTAAATTGTGTCACTTGCTGGTTTCTTGATTCTTCATTTCAGGCTTTCAGATGCTTGAAGCAAAGAGAAAAGAAAAGAAACAAAGGGAGGAGAGGGACAGAGACAAACCCACAGAGGGACAGAGAGAGAGAGAGAGACAGAGAGAGAGAGAGAGAGAGAGAGAGAGAGAGAGAGAGGAGAGACAGAGAGAGAGAGAGAGAGGAGAGACAGAGACAGGACAGATTTCTAATAAACACACAGCTATGATTTTCCTTGTTCAGAAACTTTATAATTTTTTTCCTCTTTGGATCTTTCAAAAGTTTGGTTTACTTTATATATGAAAACTAGGGATTTAGGTTCTATTGAGCAGGTGAAAACCAAAAAGTATGTCTTTTCTTCCTACCCAGTAATGGAAATTTAACATTAAACTGTTAATTTCTTCTTGCTTTAATCTCAGCATGAAAACAATTTGCATTAGTATTACAGTTAACCATGGGCTACATAATTGTCTTATAAGAATTACAAGGATTATGGAATAATCCACTAAAAGGGCAGATAATGAAATGTAATTGTGAAACCAATGGGTAGATAAAGAGATAAACATCTATACAGATAGATTTTTAAGTTTTAGAATGCAGCCGCGTCCAATCTTTTTAGATCTGGAAAAATAATACTAATTTCCTAAGAAAACTCATTTTTGAATGATCTTATAAGTATATGTAATTGAGAAACATAGTATGCTTTATTCTAAAAAACACTAAACATGTTGTTTTCACTTTAGTATATTTTGGGTTTATTTCTCCACTGATAGTTTTCAAAAACCTATTTTTTTAGATTTTGTCATCACTTATGTAACATGATTTAAGAGAGCCAAATGTGTGTGTGTGTGTGTGTGTGTGTGTGTGTAAATATCATCTTATAAACACAGTGCAGAATTATGTTTCTTATTGCTGTAAATCTTGACCTCATTAAAACAAAACAGGAAAATTACAGATTGTGGATTATTTATTTCTAAACATAAAACTACAGTGTATAAGCCCTAGTTTGCAATAGAAGAAGCACACGATTTAATGGGCTGCGACTTACGATAGCTGAAGCTTCCCTAATTCTCCAGCTCATGTCTCTGTGGCACTGAAATAAGCCTTAGTGATCTATCCCTGAGTTATAGGATGTTGGGAACGTCTGCAGTCGTAGTAATCGTACTCTGTTGTTCATAGGGAAATATTTGTTCGCTCCATTTGTGTGTGATCTGGTCATTGGAGCCCACGTGCATGTGCACCATTGCATTCCCGGGCATTTTCCGTCTCCTCTCTATCTCTCTGTGTCTTTCCCCATCGTTGTTTCGCTTCTATTATGAAACAAAACTCTTGACCATGGAAATAGTTGGCATGACTAGATGTAGAACGCCATTACACGCTGTGAAATCAGAGCGGCCTGGCTTCTGCAAAAGTATTGTCTGCTGGACAGAGAGCTCATGGTAACGACTGAGAAAACCTGAACCATAGTCTACCTAGCTTTCAGGATTAAGGCCTACGCCAGCCTATTGCACATTACAGATAATATTGATCGTGGTTTTATAATTGGGAAAGCAGTTTGTCTGTGAAGTTTTCAAAAGACAAGTGAAACTATCACCATTATTGTCACTTTGGAGAGTCCACAGACATGATTCTTCAAAGTTGAGCTCTTCAAAGTCCAACATCAAATCTTACAGCTTAGACAGCTGAACCAAATATTATAACGTAGCAATGTGGTTATCTTTACATTTATGCCAGTACAATAATAAATGTGACATTCTGTTCAGATTTAAAGCACACTTTTTCCATTTGACTTCTTAGTTTCACCAATCACTTAATAAAGTAATTTTATTTTCTCAGGAATAAAGGATTATGCTTCATGGTGCATTCAAGAATTGTGTTCAAGAATAAAAGTTTTAAGCTTCTTGTTTTGTTATTCAAAAGTGTTCCAGCCCTTATACATTTTCAAAAATTTAGTGTGAATTTTCTTTTACTAAAGGAAAAAAAGGAAAAACTTCACTAAACACAAAGTTAAAATAAATTAGAGGAACAAAAAGAGACCAATCTTCTTTTGAGGATATTTGAAAGGCAGACCCCCCCCCAAAAAAAAAATAAATAAATAAAGCACTAGTAATCAAAGAAGCCAGGGTTTAAGACTGGCTGTAGGATATGTCAAATGTTTCTCAGACATTTTAAGTCCACTGAGAGAAAAAATATCGTATTAAGTTGATCTTACATTGCACTTTTAACTGAAAGTAGCTTACAAAAATTAACAGATAAACTTCTTAAAATTCCTTCCATGCGGGTGAGTGTAATTAAATATTGTAGATTAGAAATGCATTAGATATGATTAGTGACAATGGTTATCACCATGGTAACATGCACACCCCAGGAACAATATCAAAATCCTGACTGGTGCAAAATAGTCAGAGGTTCTAATGAGCATTCTCCAAGCCTGGATCCAAACTGTGCCCCTTGTGCTCGCTTCTGAGGGAAATGTTCGAGTTGAGCATTGCTTTATTCTTGTTAACTGTGGCTTGAGCAGGCTGTCTGAGTCACCCACAGCAGCATGGGGTAATTTAGGCTGATGCTGCAATTACATTTAGATGCCGCCATCTGGATCAAGCCTCGAATGACAAGCAGACCTCCTCCTTCCAAGGTGTGGCTATGCGGAAAGGAAAAATAAAAGAACAAGAAAAGCCCTTTCCACACTGTGCTTCTGGTGGTTACTGTTCAGGGAGTACTGCCTTGATTTCTTCTGTGCAGTGGGAGGACACACTGTCCTACTATAGCTTTATGAGATTTTAAAATTCATTTAGTCCCCTCCATTGCAGGTTTGTGGGCAAGAGTTATTGAAGTAGTTTTCTTATGCTAAATTTAAATGCATTCTTGTGAATTTAGTTTTATAATAATCATAAGAAGAAATGTGACTTTCTAATGTAAGGTTATATTATCATAAAATTTTTACAAAGTATATTTGATTGTATGTTATAGTATGGCTACATTACCACTGCAGAGAGGATAGAATAATGATTAATTTCTTCCAGCAAATACTGCAAAAATATAACTCAGTAGAAGTGTGAACTAGAAATACAGTAAACACACATGCACAGAAAAACATTCGCACACATTAGCAAAAATGAAATATATGTATTAGAATTAGATCCTCATCTAAAACTTTAATACTCACATCTAGAATTATGTGAAAATCAGCCACTCTAGCTTTAGCTTGCTTGCTTTCTTTGTTTCTTTGTTTGTTAGTTAGTTTGTTTGTTTGTTTGTTTCTTTCCTTCTTTCTTTGTTTCTCTCTCTCTCTCTCTCTCTCTCTCTCTCTCTCTCTCTCTCTCTCTAACTCTCTGTCTCTCTCTCTTTGTACCAAATATCAAGCTTTCAACCTTGCGCTGGCCAGGCAAGCACTCAGGCTGCTGAGCTATCTCCCCATTCTAATTTGACTCATTTTTAAATTCTACACCTTCTGCTGAGATTCATGCTTCTGTTCTTGTATGTTATCCAATTATTTTCTAGAAGATACATTAGTAGTCTAGTTTTCTATTATTGTAAAGACTTTTTGTGGCAGACAATGAATATGGTTCAGGTTTTAGTTGTCTTCCACTCACTGTTTCTTTTCTTCACTGTCATACATAATCAAGCAACTCCAATTATTTCATATATTTTTAGAACTATGCATTGGTTGTTGTATTAAAGACAAAATATAACCTAAATTTAAATCTGGCTATCTCCATAGAATGCCACGTTCCTTATTCTACCAGTTCACTAGTCTGGGGATACTTTTATTATCACATTGAACTATTATCCGTCAAATAGAGCTATGATCCAAAAAGTTTCATTCAGTTTCCTTTGCTTAAGATACAGTTCACCAGGGGCTGGGAAGATGGCATGCCTGGCCATTGCAAGCTTGTGAGTTTGAAACCTGGTCCCACTAAATATAAAAACATAAATAAAGTTCACCAACAGCTTCAGATATTTTCAGGGTCTGAATAAAACTATGCATCCAATATGTGTAAGAAAAACAGGGCCAGCCAGATATTTATTTAGCTCACCAATACTGGATGTTTCAGTCCATACTCAGCTGGCTTCAAGACAGAGAATCACATGGCAGGGGGCAACCTTTGATGGCAGCAGCTAAGATCACATGAGCAGGGAGAGAGCTAGCAGCAGCTCAAGCAGCTAACTTCTCTTCATCCCTTACACTGAAATGCAAATCACCTGCCCCAGGGGAGGTGCAGCACCCACATCCACAATAATCAATTACAAATTCCAGGAGCCGCCCCATGACTGCATGAGGCTTTGGGGAGGGGACATCTATACACAAACCATAACACTTGCACAGGTCCCTGAGTCACAACAGTGGCACAAGCTGTCCCTGGATGAGTTTGTTGCTGCAAGTTCTGTTTGGAAGACCAGAGCAGTTACAGGAAGTGAGCAATGGGGGTGTGGCCAGAACAGTCCCAGCTCCCGCCTGTTGGCATCCCAGCTGCTCTGCTTGAGCACCTTTCCTCTGCGTGCTACTGGCTCTTTGGGACTCGCCAGCCAGGAACTGAGCCCTCCAAAGCCAGAAGCCAAATTAGGCCTCTCTTCCTTGAACTCTAGAGCATACGTGGGTGGGTGAGAGTAGAAAGACTTTGCGTACCACATGGGGCCCCTTTCTGCTTCTCAGGCCCATCTTCCCTGCTCTATTTTGCATACTCTATGCACTAATATCTGTTGAGGTTTATGTCTAATTGTCCTCCTAAAGCCTCACGCAATCATGGGGTGGACACTTCTGGAGTTTGAAACTTGACTCATGATCCACTAAGATTATGTGTTTTAGTACTGATGAGATTATGAGCCTGAGTACTGCTAGGATAATGTGTGTGGCCTGAGGCAAGAGACTGAGGCAGAGAGCCTGAATGTAATACAAAGAGAGACAGAGAGACAGACTTAAGATGTTGCTCTCTGCTCTCCTGGTTGGTTGGCTGCCTCTGTCACGATGTTGCTGTTCCACCACCATGAACTTGATGCTCTCTTCCCTGTTCCACTCAGCTTTGGGCCAGCCAAATATGGACTGAAACCTACAGTAACTGAGCTAATATCCCTTTCCTTCCTTCATTTTGATTTTTGAGTATTTGTCCCAGCAATGAGAGAAGAGTAACTAAGACAGAATTTGGTACCAGAAATGTGGGGTGGGTGCTGTGACTAACCTGACCATGTGGATTGCAACGTTTTGGCAATGGCTTTGGGCTGTTCTGTAGGGGAGGTTCTGCTCGAAGCTTATACCAGAAAACTGATGGAAGGCCTGCCTGTAAACACAAAGCCGAAGAGGTTTCTACTGGGAAAAAGGACAGCATTGATCATTGGACTCCAGATGATTTGTGCCAAGTTTTGGCTGAAAGTCTGTCGGAATTTTGATTGTGTCCAGAGACTTCATCTAAGACTGAGATTAAGCATAGCAGACTGATTAATCTTTCAAGAGATATTTCAAAGCAGCAAACTATTGGGGCACTGGCATTGTTGTTATTGATGACTTTTATCCAGATTTATGTTGAAAATCAAGAGAAAAGAGCCAAGCAGGATGATTTAAAATACTGTGAGTTTCGACTTGAAGGAAGCACCAAGAAAGCTGTGGACTGCAAAGATGGAGCTGAAAGGATCTCCATTGCTGGGAAGGAACCAGATGATAAAATGATGTCCTGATGGCATCACAAAGGGCTGCAGTTCTCCACCCTTTGCGTCTCCAGAATTGCAAAGGAGAGAGGCTTTGCCTTGAGAAAAAAGTTGCAGAGACCCAAGTTACCAGAATGGCAGCAGCGACCAAAACAGGTTTCAAAACGGTATCAGCATGAAGAATTTGTGCCTCAGAATCAAGGTCAGAGTGTTCATCAATTCAGGCACTCCACCTCTACAACCAAGACAAAAGGAAGCCTGGCTACCACTCCAGCTGGCAGCAACTCTTGACATCATCCACGTGGTGTTGGTTTTAGGTGCACTGAGAATGCAAGAGTTGTTAGGTTCAGAAGGCTTCCACCTGTCTTGGGAGGCCAAACAGTGTGCCCCCTGAGAGGGCAATGTGTGAAGCAGAGAGTGAGAAGCTTACTCAGTGGAAACTCCAGAAGTTTGGAAAAGCCAGAAATATGGATCTTCTAAGGGAAAGTGCAAAGGGGGAGCAAAGATGGCCTAAAAGCGAAGCCATGGGAACTACCACTAAGGGTGCCTTAGGGATGGAGCTGCATGGAGCCCACAACTCAGTGCACACTGTTTTGGACGCTCCAGTTGGAACCATGGGATTTAATTTTTGCCCTGCTGAAATTTGGACTTATGTTGGCCCCAGTGTTTTCTATTATCCTTTTGTTTGCAACTTGTGGAATGGTAATGTTTATCTTATGCCTTTGAATGTTGGATGTGTTTAACTTTTCTATTATACAGGAGCTCACAGGTGAGAGTTTACCTTGGATCTTGGAGGAGACTGGGAACTTGGACTTTTCAGCAATGCTGATATTGTTGGGAATTTGGCAACTCTTCCAGATAGACTAAAATGTCTTTTGCACAAAGGCATGTGCATGAGACTTTGCGTGTCCAGAGGCGGAATGCTATGGTTTATGTCTATTTGTCCCCCAAAAGCATCATGCAATCATGGGCGGGCACTTCTAGAGTTTGAGACATGACTCATCATCCACTGGAATTATGTGTTTCAGTACTGATGGGATTATGGGTCTGAGTACTGCTGCTGGGACTATGGGTGTGGTCTAAGGCAGATATTCTAAGGCAAAGTGCCTGAATGTAATATAAAGTGAGATAGAGAGACAGACTCAAGCTGCTGTTCTCTGCTGCCCTGGTTGGTCGGTTGCCTCTGTCTCTATTGTTGCTGTTCCACTGCCATGAACTGGATGCTCTCTGCCTTATTCCACTCAGCCTTGGGCCAGCCGAATGTGGGCTGAAACCTCCAGTAACTGTTAGCTAAATAAACCTTTCCTTCCTTCATTTTGAGTGTCGGGTATTCGTCCCAGCAATGAAAGAAAAGTAACTAAGACAGCATCCTTGCTGCACAGGCCGCAACTGCCTTGGTGCCTCTGACTTGTAGCCAGCCAGTGTAGATCCATGCTGCTGGAGCTGTTAGCATAAATAAAACCCTTGCTCAAGCTGTGGGTTTCAGATATTATACCTTAGCAGTGAGAAAGTGACTAATGCAGAAGGCCAAAGTATCTGCACGTTTTCATCAGTTAAAAAAAATCAGGCCAGGGAGAGAGCTCAGCAGACTAAATGCCTGCTTAGGCAAGCTTAGGGACAGAGACAGGTATCAATTCCCAGCACCACGTGCCTCCCAGGCCCAGCCCCCATGTGTGCTGAGCTGGCTAGGGTCCAGTCATGGTGGCACATGCCTCTAATGCCAGCGCTGGGGAAGCTGAAAACAGGAGGACTGGTACAAGCTGCCTAGTGATACCCTGCACCAAATACATTAAAATAATAATAATAAACAAACAGCAACAACGAATAAAACAAGCACCTATCAGCAAAGCTAGGGACATCTAAAACTGTTGACTTGAACATTTTACAGTTGAGCATATACTCCAGTTTTATGTTTTATGCCTTGTGGTTAAAGTTTTCTTCTGGGTGGTTAAGGCCAAGTTAAGCAAGACCTGTATAACAAAAACATGTGACTTTTGTGTCTGACAAGGTCCGTCAAATTCCCTGAGGATTTACGTTGAAAGTATGTACAGTGTTTTGCAGAACTTTAGTCAGTGTGAGCCATCTGGATGAGTCATGGCCATTGCTTGACCAGTTTGTTCTCTGTGGAAGCCTGAGAGAATGTTTTCTCTCTAGGTGACTGTCCTTAGGCACATTAAATATCATCAGTCCCTTTATACTGTGGCATTGTGATCTCCTTGAATAGAAAATTTGGGACACTGCTGAATTATATTATGTTACAGCACAGGTTCTCTTTTCTCCTCTGTCCTCACTGACCTTGAAGGGCTAGAGCCAAAATATTGTCTAACCTTGTAGCCCTTCTTTTTGTCTAACATTTTGGTCTGAAAACTTAAGTTCTTAACCCTCCAGAAGAGAAGCTTAGTGATACTATTATTGTATAACATAGGTACTTGAGCTTAACATCACTGTCTTTCTGAATATTAAATGCCGTAGGCTTAACATGGAACCTGTTTTCTCCATCAATCATTGATATTCTAATAAATCCCTATAGAATGTGATTTAAAAAAAACTGGTACACGTTTTTATACTTTCTTTTCTTTGTTTCTTTTTATAAAGTATTTGATACAGGTTTGATTTCACATAGCACAAATAAAGCAAATTTATTGTTTCCTGAATTCCAAAGGTCAGCGCAATTTTGATTAATTTGATGTCATTATCATCAGCTGAGAGCCATAGACTATGAGGTGAGAAAAGGTAAGAACAATTGGCTGATATAATTGTGGCTAATCTTTTTGTGGAGATCAAAATTCCTCTTCAAGATCCACTTGAGAAGAGGCCATCATTATTTCCTTTCAGAAAATGAAGGCCATGTCAGTTTTCATTTCCTTCTTTTTGCCCATATTTCTAATAGCCTTTTTCAAACACACACACACACACACACACACACACACACACACACACACACACACACACACAGAATTGAACTCAGGCCCCTCCATTTGCCAGGCAGGCACTTAGTGTACTGAGCTATCTCCCTGGCCCCAGTTTCCCACAATATTGTTCATTCTTTCATACTTAAGTATCTTTTTCTTGCTTTTTCACATTCTCAGTATAACTTAAGGACTATCTTCAGCCTATTATCTTAGTAGATAGGAATTATCTCATTTTTACAAATCACTTTTAAATCTTGTTATATGCACAGAACTAGAAAACATCTTGGCTATAAAGAACATTAAAGACCTTATTAGGGACAGAATCATAATCATTTTGTTTCTGAACCATAAGGACACTTTGAGACCCAGTAAGAGACTTTTCAATTGTAGTGTGCTTGCTTTCAAAATGCATATAGGCAGTGTTTGAACTTGTAGCCAACCATCATTAATACAATCATTTTTAAGGCTAAGATCATTAACATGTAAATTAGATCATTACGTTTAATACAAGAATTTATTAAAACACATGAATAGTTGAAGTTATCAATCCTTAAGAAATATATTACAATGTGAGCAGAAAATGGGTGAAAAACTTGAGAGTCAAGAAGCTCTCCTGCTTCTTTCTTCTGTATTTTTTATTTATTTATTTATTTATTTATTTATTTATTTATTTATTTATTTATTTTGTGGAACCAGATATTGAACTCAGGTCCTTGAGTTTGCCAGGCAAGCACTTATTCTACTGAGCTATCTCCCCAGCCCCCTGTATTTTTAAATTTTTTATTATTTTAAAGAGTAAAAATTAGAATTAAAAAATTTAAAAAATTCCAAGTGATACGAAATTTCACTTAACAGAGCAATATGAACTCCATAGTATTTGCTGTAATGCATAGTGTCGTCTTCCAACCAGTTAGTCATTTATAAACCATGATGCTTCAGTCCGTTTCTCTGCCAATCTGCAGTCTAATTTAGTGGAATTCCAATTCTTCTGTTCAGGGAAACCTCCTTGGACCACCTCAGACCATCCCAGTGGCAGTGTGTTGTGTGCTAACGTGTGACGAGTTGCTGCTCTCAAATGATACAATTTAGAGGGCTTAAGAAATAGCCAAGTTTCACCTCAGTTTTCTGGAAGCTAGAAATATGAGCAGAGATGTTTCTCAAACAGGGTCCTGAGGAATGGTCTGAAGTAATGGAGGAGTGGCTTGCGAGAGACAGTCCAGAGGCAGAGGACTGAAGCATGCAGGACCCACCAGTGTCCTTTCACTGAACTGCAACCCCAACACTCTCTTGCTTTTTGAAACAAGGTCTCACTGAGTCACTAACGTGCCAGAGCTGCACTGCCCTGCGCCTTGAGATTGTTCTGCCTCAGCTACATGCAAGTACTGGGGTTATAGGCAGTTGGCCACAAGCCTAAATTGAGGTAACCTAATTTTAAGTTTGATATTTCAAAGTATCTGAGAGAGCCTACAGTTACATGTTGTTATGGTTTATGTCTAGTTGTACCCCTTAAAGCCTCATGCAATCATGGGTGGGGACTTCTAGTGTTTGAGACTTGAATGATTATCCACTGGGATTACGTGTTTTACTACTGTCGGGATTTTGCTCTGAGTTCTGCTGAGACGATGAGCATGGCCTGAGATGATGAGCTAAGGCAAACAGCCTGATGTAATATAGAGACAGAGAGACAGACTTAAGTTGTTGCTCTCTGCTCCCCTGGTTGATCGGTTGCCTCTGTCGCGACTGTTGCTGTTCTGCCACCATGAACTGGATGCTCTCTGTCCCGTTCCACTCAGCCTTGGACCAGCCAAATATGGACTGAAATCTCCAGTAACTGTGAGCTAATAAACCTTTCCTTCCTTCATTTTGAGTGTTGGATATTTGTCCCAGTAACAAGAGAAAAGTAACTAAGAGACATGATTTACAATTTAAGTGCTTTAATTGAGGGGAGCATCCTGAGCAGAAAAAGCTGAAATGTGAAGCTAGTAAGAGTAACTGAAGTCTTTCTTATTGAAGAAATGTGAGTGTGGTGACCTGTCTGTCTACTTTCAGCAAAAAATGTAAACTCCTTGGAAGACAGGGTTTCCTCTGTGTTGCTTGCCATTTTATCCAGAATGGAATCATAGTACTTCAAACCCAAAAGAAGAACAGATGCGCATGTGTGTGCATACACACACACACACACACACAACCACCCAGTCAGAAATAAGAGAAATACTTCCAGCCGTGTTTATTTCCTGAAATAAGTTTCCAGTTCATAGTCATGAAGCAATTACATATTATTTCTCAGTATTTGCTTATGGGATGAATCGTTATTTTCATAGGACTTTTTTCTTATCTTCAGATAACTGAGGCCACATTGAGGTCTCAGTGAGGTCTTCTGCATGACGTTTTTGTGTGTGCTCGCAGGGTCTCACTACACAGCCCAGACTCATAGTGATCCTCCTGATTTCCGCATGATGGTCTTGTCCAACAAAAGCCTACATTTCTGCTACTTTAGACAATAGAAAGGGTTGTGTGGACTTGGTATGGTCTTCACTATGTTCCTGAACATCTTACAGACACTACTTGCTAGGAAACATGATTGCATTTGTTCAGTTTGCTCTATTTCTGCTCTCTCTATTATCTACTTAGTTGATGTAGATAAGCTCAACATCTTGTGAACTTTATAACCATTGTTCTGGCCACTCACATTACTCTTTCAGTAAAGTCAAGGAAGGAGTTCGGTTCTGCCTCCTCTATATTTCAGCTGAAAAATAATGTCTATGCTCAGAAAAAATATGAAAGTAAAGACTGCTCATCCAGAGATGTGTTCCTACTAATGTTTGCTCCGATGCTATTTTATGCTATGTGTGCATTCTTAATAAGGAAACTATCTCAAATTAGGATCTATGATATGCAAGCATGAATGAGATTTTCCTTCTAAGAAGGATCTGACAACAGTTATAGAGATAGAGTTATAGATATAGATATTTAAATAAGTTATTCTAAATCAAATAAATACATTATTTTAGCTATACTCCATGATTCAGCCTTGTTATTCAACCTAATTCTTTGTCCCATTCCATCCACACTTTTCCCTGGCTAAAATTTAGTTCATGCAGTCCCTTTGCAGGAGCAGGCAGCACCCAAGGCAGAAAGTACCGGCTCTCTGTCTAGGAAAAGAAAACCTTACTGTCTTGTCAGGAGCTCAGCTTTTAGAACCAAATTGACTGAATCAACAAAATGACGTTTGAGTCTTCAAAGTAATTGCAGAACAAGAAATAAGAAATATGCTTTTTCTTGATTGACAAAATGTCTTTCAAAAGCTTTTATTTTTTTGATCCATTCCACCTAAATATACGGTTAATTTTATGTGTTGCTCTGGGATTCGCTTCCGGTCACCACCAGGGGGGTCATCACTGGAGGAAAAAAGAATGGAGGAAATAGGAGAATTGCTTTGAGAGTTGCGAAAGGAGGAACAATCATATAAGTACTCATTTCTATATAAAAAAAGAATTCTTGGACAATAAAGGCTACATTTAAAAATACCAGAGAGTATCATAATGTGTTTTGAACACATTTTAATTTTGCTCAATGTAAATACAATAATAAAACCAATGTAAAAATGCTCACAAATGGCTACATTAAAATTCTCTATGACTTAAATATCAAGAAAAATAATAGAAGCTCAAATCAATCTCTCTTTCCCCAACCCTTACTCCTAGCAAATCCTTTGCTACCCAATTATCATTTCGAATATGATACATTATCTTTGCTATGTTGGCTCTTCTAACCCTATCAGGCAAATTTTCAGTAGACCTTGACCCACTTTCAATTTCATTCAATGGGAATACATGCTCCAGCATGCACACTGATGGAAATTAATTCCATCTAAATGCTCTTAGGCTAGCTATCTGGAAAAATAAATACTCCTACTGTAAATTTTGTTGCCAAAGGTTTATCATTGCTAATAGGGGCTCTGAACAGATTATGGCAAAGCTGCAAAATGCTAATGGGAAAAATTTCTTTCTTTATCACATTATTGACAAGGATGAGCTGTATCCCTGCACTAATAGGGAATGCTGCCCAATTTTCACCAAGGCTTTCTCTGTAGTTCTGGACCAATATCATGTGATAGAAAAATGACCACATTTGATGAGAAAGATTAAGCCACAGAGTGAAGGCTACACGTGGCAAAAGGATCACTGCTTCAAAATATCACTTTAGGCCTACGTTTAGGTCTGTGTCAAGAAAACAAAAAGTCAAACAATAGTCACAGTGTTTAATATAAGAACTTTGATGGCTGATTTTTCGTAACCAAGGGAAACGTATAAAGCTTCTTCTCTATATATGATTGTAGCACTGGTTGAACATATTTATATCTTTTGCACAGACATATAAAGTTCATACAATGAAATGCGCCAGGGTGCCTGTGAAGTTTGATGACTTCACAGTGATATGACAAGTGTATAGATTATCCATCACCGAATCAGTCAGTCGATCAGTAGAATATGTCCTTGAGCCTGAAGAATCTATCTTACCCCCTTGGAGTCTCACCTATTACCTCTCAGCCCACGAAACAACTAATCTGCTTTCTGCCCTTATTTATTTGGTTTCTTTATTGCAATATTTTATATAAATATAAACAGGCCATAAGGTCTTTTTGATATCTAGACATAAAACCAACATGAACTTGAACAAAATATTTTTACATGAGAAGTGAGCTTATTTTACTTGACTACTCATCTGTCATATACATATAGAACGATGTGCTTGATAGGCACTTACGAATAGTCTGGCTTGGATAAATATAAACAAAGTTACAATCAGCATTTTGTATGAGTCCTAGAGTAGAAAAGGAGTCTCATTTTCTTTGGGAAAATACTTAGTAATGGAATCAATGGATCACATAAAACTGTACGCTTAATTTTATCAGACATCGTAAAATCACGTTCCTAAGAGAAAATCAGCAATATGTGAGAATATCATTGTCCCAAATCCATGGCAACATTTAAATGTCAGACATTTAGACAATGTTAGCCATTAGTCAATGTGGAACCAGCGTCTATTGGTAGCTCATTAAATTTGCTTTTTATTGATGTCTAATGATGCTGAGATTCACTTTATGGGCATATTTGACTTTCAAAGTATTTTAAGGTCTTGAGTGTCTTTCTTTTCCTTTATGAAAATGTTCAAAAATTGGATAATGGACTTAGTCTGTGTTAAGAGTTCTTTACATGCTCTGATAATCTTTTATATAACGTATGATTAGCATTTTATGACATTTACAAAAGTGATCATCCTAGTTATTTACTTAAACATACTTTAATTTAGAGAAAAAGGCAAATAGAGTTAGAAGCTTCTTGTTACAACAAATCGTGAGCAGTCTGCTGGCCTCGTATCTCACCACCCTTGAACTTGCTAGCTTTCATGCACAGAAAGCATAGCATCCTCATACAAAACCACAATAGCATGATTAAAGGAAGAACCTCAAGAGTCACAATTTCATACACATACAAACCTAATCTTTAATCCATTTCCATTTTTAATGATCTCAAAATATCCTTTATAATATCATTTATATTCCTTTAGAGCTTCATTCATATTCCAGAGTGGGATCAACATAACATTCACTTGTCATGATTTTTTTTTTTAATCTATACCCACCTGGAGATTGTACAGACGAATCAGTGTTTTATTGGACAAGTCTTGTCTTTTTGTTTTTAAGTGTTTCATTAATAGTTTCACATGGTTTATGAATCTGTGCATGGAGTATCGGAAAAATGATGGTGGATCTCAGTGTGTTGTATCATGTGACATGGGATTTTGCTTTATCCCAGGGCAGATGGCATTTACTTTGATTATTTTATTTATCTCACATCTTTCAAGATTTGTCTTTGTAGGCTGGGGAGATAGTGCCATAGAATAAATGCCTGCCTGGAAGCTGCAATATACTTTGTTCAATCCCTGGCATAGCAAAAAAAAAAAAAAAAAAAAAGTCTTTGTATAGCTACTTCTTTACTATATGTGTAAACTGTATGATTTAGAAGAAAGGCAATTGGAAAATATTCATTTTATTGTGTTACATCAATCTTCTAACTTATCTACTTACTTATATTTGTTAATATGGACTAAACATTTTCTGATGTATTCAGTAAGCAGCAATGGAATTCCAAACATTTCATTTCTTCAATATATTGGGTACAGGGTCTCACTACGTAGCTCAGACTCGCAGTGACCCTCCTGTCTCAGCTTCCCCAGCACTGCGAGTACAGACATGCACCGCCACACCCGGTCTCCTTGGCCAGCTCACTGTGCCTGGAGGCAGCGCCAGGATCCAGTCCCTGATCTTGCCTAAACAGGTGCTTAGGTGGCTGAGCTCTCTTACTGGCTCTGCATTTCCTTCGCATGGAAGCTGTTCCAATTTGTTCAGGTGACCCTCAATTCTGCATTTGCTTCTGTGTGACTTTACCTGTGCTGGCCTCCTTTTAACATGTTATTACACTTTCAAAAGCAGGTCATGAGCTCATATTTGACTTACCACACTTCCCAAGAGATTATCCACTTGCGTAAGGAGCTCTTCTTCCACTTAACATGGAGTGACAGCTATAATGTGAGATTTCTGTCTACCAAGATAAGCTAGGAAGAAAAATACCTTAATGCCAGTAAAATGTGTATCAGCTTCTTTTTTCTTTAGGTCTCAATTTTATTTTTCTTTTCTGGTACTAGGGCTCAAACTTAAAACCTTACAGTTTCCAGGCCGGCTCTCACATAGCTGACCCATCGCCTCAGCCTCAGTTACTTAATTCTGAGATTCTGGCTTGGTCAGTTATAGTGTAACAGGTAATGAAAATATTTAAGAACATGAAATACCCTCTTTTTTTTTTCCTAAGAAATTGTCCTGTAGTCACTCACAATTATTCTCACTTTAACCATCATAACATCAGAGAAGCAACTGCTATTCTGAAATATTTTGTTCCATCAATGTTTAGTTTTATTTGTTCTTTAATATAAATGAAAATATAACTTCTACTTTTTTATGTATCATTTTCATGAAATATTTTATGTATTAATCTGTTAGTCCATGTAAAATTGTTGATCTTTTCTCACTACTGAGCAATATTCCAATTGATCAATATGTCACATTCTAGATAATTTTCTATTCATGGACACCTGAAATATTTCTAGGTTCTTCTTACTATAAAAATGATATTAATTCCGTTCGTCTGGACTTCCTTTTTAAATCAGTATTTTCATTTACTTTTGTAAATATCTTAGTAATTATAGTTACTCTGTTCATGGATCCTTTGGAAACAATTTTGTTTACAAACAGTAACATCTAGAAAACTTAGATTTTGGAACTGAGGAGATAGCTCAGAGGCATGAGTCCCTGCCTCGCAAGTGCAAGGTCTTAATTTCAACCCCCAGTTCAGAGAAAGACAGACAGAGAGAGAGAGAGAGAGAGAGAGAGAGAGAGAGAGAGAGACTTGAACTTTTCACCCAGTGATTGAAACACCTCTGTGGCCTCCTTTTGTAGAGCTGAGCAACAAACCAAGATGCCACACAATAGGACACTGTGTACTGACCTTATTTTACAAGGAATGTTCTAAATCATTTCTGGTGCTTCTGAACCAGAATAGATTTTAGTCACAGCAAAAGAATATGGAATTTCTGGTTTTTCTATTCTTTTAAAAATGTTTGACAATTCTAATGTTCCAAATTTTGCTCACCTAAAGTTTGGAGGTCCTTTTTTTCGTTTTAATGGAGTGCTTTTGGGGATGGGTAATTGTAATATTTTTTATATTCGTATCTTCCTTGAATAATTGACTATATTTTAATGGATATTTTTATTTCTCACGTGTAACAGTAGCACCTTCATTGTCTCTGTCTTGACTAATGATTCTCCTGGTTAGAAGATGCATGTAGATGTGTCTACTTAGAGGATCAACACAAAAGATTGTTCTCTTTTTAGTTTTAGGATTTGCTTATCTTCCTGTAAAGAGGGCTGGGACTTCCTTTGCAGATGTAAGGTAATTTACAGATTAGGTCAATCCCCTCTGTGCTTCTGCTCCTAATGCCTTCAAGCAGATCTAGAAAAAGATATACATTAGCATTAAGACTCCTTTTATTCTCCCAGAGATCAAAATTCTTTGGTACTTGATGCTTATTGTCTAAAATCTGTTGCTTCTTAAATAGATATGAATTTTCTCCTTTTTAAATCCAATCCAGAATCACTGCCATGGTAAGAAACATAAATAGAATAATAATTTTAAAGTAAAATAATCCCCAATAATTCATTTATAAAAATTATGCACAAATAATAAGCAAATAAAATATTCAGCTCTGATCTGATTCGGCTTTCTATTTACATATTATAATCTTCATGCTTATTTATATCACTGTTGGATCTCATTTCTCAGTTTGACTCCAATTATAATTTTGAACAGAGCCTTTTTAATTGTTTATTAATTTATTTAATATGTGAAGTGACGTTGTTAATTAAAACTCTGTTATAAGTAACACAAAGTAAAATTTCTGGCTTGAAATAAGAAATTTGCGAAAACATGAAGATGTCTCCCAGTCATTATTCTGTCAGATCTTGATTATGCTCTAAACGCAGGCCTGGGAGGCTGTGGCTTATTTTCAGCTTCCTTCTACCCTTCTCTTCTTCAAAGCACATCCTGTGTGCATGTAGTGTGTTGATTCCAGATAAGATTCACGTTTCAGGAGGAAGAGCTCTGAAAGAATTTTCTTGAGGTCAGAGGCATCAAAGATTCCATGACTAGACACACCGGGTCATGTCTACCAGTGCAGGTGCTGCACTTTTAACCAGGGCAGGTGAGGAAGAGAACTTCCTGAAGAGTGAGGTCTAAAGCAATAGGCTTTTCCGGGTGTGGTGGCTCACGCCTGTAATCCCAGCACTTGGGAGGCTGACACAGGATGATCGGTATGAGTTCTAGTCCAGCCTGGGCTACAAAAGTGAGCTCAAGGTCACCCTGAACTGCATAGTGAGACCCTGTTTCAAAAAGACAAAAAAATAAAAATAAATAAAAAATAAATAAAGCAATAGGCTTATTGGGTGAGATGAATTGCCAAGAAAGAGCGCTATGGCAACCACAAAGCCTATGAGCTGACACGTGCTCTTTCATTTCTTGGCTTCTTTGTATTCTTATTTGATGTTTTATTTTCAAAAGTTCTAACAGGTCAACTGCAGTGTCCATAGAATGATGACACTGAAGCTAAGGCAACGAGGAATCCTGAAAAGAGGACAACTTCACAGTCATTTTTCTTGAGATGCTCTGAATAATCTTGTCATAAAGTCACGTGGATGTACACTTCGGGAATCTCTGCAAACATAAATAGATGACAAGTTTTAAATGCATTGATCTGTCCAGGGGGAAAATGTAAACAGCCTTAAGTGATTTTTCCACTGAAAGGAGATTAAGGAAATCACTTCTGCATTTTAAGGATCTTTATACTAACATGATACTTTTGTTTCTTTTCAGATGAAAATGACAGCTGAACCTAGCTTCTGCCTCTGAAATATAGAATTTTCTTTTCTTTTTTTGCCACCAAAATCTAAACTATTACCTTGAAACTCAACTATAGCATTTTCTATTTAAAATTTTATTGCTTACTAGTAGATACATGAATATTGTATGTTGACAGTTTCCACTATCCCAAACCTCACAGAGTATTGAACAAAGGCTAACTTTATGTATTTGTACAGGCTCTCACTACACAGCTCAGGCTCCTAGTGATCCTTTTGTCTCAGTCTTCCCACGCTGGCATTACAGGTGTCCGCCACCATGGCCATTCTCTGTGGGGCGGGGCCAGTGCAGCACGGGATGTGGGGACCAAACCCCAGTCCCTGAGCTTGACTATGCAGGTGCTTAGGCAGCTAAGCTGCAAAGGTTAATTTTAAATTAACATTAAATTTTGTTAGGAGTGTCTAAATTGTTAATTATTCCATTGCAGATCAAATTGTCTTCCTTACTAGAAGCTTGAAGCAGACCAAGGAAAAGTATTTATGAGCAAAGATATCGGCCAACAATCTCTGAATGTATCCGGGTATTTTCATTAAATTAACATTTCTGGGCCCGGCGGGATGGCTCAGTGGTCTAAAGCACCCACTTGGGAAAGCTTGGGCGGCTTCAGGGACTGCGGTTCTATCCCTGGCACCACATGGTACACCAGCCCTGCCCTCAGTGGGGGGCTGAGCCGGCCATGAAAATGAGTGAATAAACAAACAAAGGTTCTGAAACAAGAAAAAAGTAAATAAATAAAATAAAAAATTCTTAAAAAAAAATAACATTGCTGCTTCTTCTCTGAAATGCCTTAAAGGACAGCTAGGTTCCCATTAACTCTAAAGAAAAAGAATAAATAAAATAAATAAAAGTAAGATTTATCTCACTAGTATCCTTCCAAGACGCAAGACATAATCTTGTGGCTCCACTTGAGCAAGTATCTGGGATCTGTCCTTCCTCTCAGCTTCCTGTTTAGTTCTGGTTTTTAACCTCTAACTCTTAAGAAAGTATGATGAACATATTTGTTTTATTCTTTATTTCCAAACAGATAAGCTCCTCCCCCAACCTTTCCCACTCTTGCGTCCCTCGCAGTCACTCCGGGCTCCTCTAATAGTAACCTCAGTCCTTCCCACCTCTGCTCTCCCGTATCTTACTCAGCTTATTTTCCTCCCTGCCAGCAGCTGCTGATACCCACATGGCTTCCTAAGGTCTCACAGGAAGGAAAAATATCAAACGCTGTCACAAAAAAAAAGAAAATCACTTGTAAAGGTAAACCAATGAGAAGCACAGCAGGCATCACTGCATACACCAAGAAGGCCAGAAGAGCTGAGAGTGAAATATTGCAGGCTCTATGAGCAGATAATTTCCAGCCCAGATTAAATTATCAAATAGACTGCCCATCACACAGCTGGACAAGCAAAGTACTTCCGTGGCAAAGACCAGCTCGAAAGTTACACGGGTTCTAGACTCAGTCTTGAGACAATACCTACAGATATTCTGGACACAAAACGACAGACACAGCTGAGAACAGAAAGAGCTACTGAGGACCTCAGATACCAGCAACACGGAAGAGAAAAGCAAAACAGAGGATTCACCAACAAACGTGTGCCATTTCTCGTGTCTCTTCAATTACTATTATACTTCAATAAATTAAGAGCTAAAAAGGTAAAAAAATGACATGGAAATCATTAAGTTTATTGAAAGCAAGGGCTGCAATGGAAAGACACAAATCAGCAGACTGGATAAGAAATAAAACAAAAACAAAAACAATTTCTTGTACCACGTCTTACTGTTAAAATACTTGGTATGTAATACATATTTTCTAGAGTTTTGTACATTGTTGCCTGTTGATTTCTGTTAGACAAATGGTCTGTATAGTGCTGGGAAACTTACTAATCTCTTAGGAAGAAGCAACTACTCACTTAATGCCTCTTTGCTCAGGCCACAGGGAAGTGTTTGTTGCTATAACACCATTCAGTCCTCTTTCATTATCTAAGTTATACAAATTTCCTACAATGGCAAGTATTCACACATTTAATAGCTACTGTTTACTTTCATGTTTATATTTACAGTTTAATATGTTCTTTGTTATGGTCTTCTTAACTACTGGCTATTTTAGTTAGGTTAAATAATTTAGTGAATTTGAGTTAATGTAAGTTCATTGTTTCTTTCATTTATTTCCAGGCTCATCTTGTAATACACAGAGTTCTTAAAAATACTTTCTCCTGAAATAACTTTGAAGTCCACATTCCCCAGCAATGAAGTAATTGCTATAAAATAATGTGCTGTAGCTATCTTTACTGAATGAGAACTTAGCAGCAGATGGTCTGATTCGTCTTTGGGGCAAAGGAAGTCTAATTCTGGGACGCAGCAACATCACAATCATTTATAATTCAGTATGAAATACCATAAAATAAGAAAATGAGATTAAGTATCTTTAGGAGATAGCACATAGGAAATGGCTTGCCTTCATGGCTAGAAAACTTAAAAAGGCAAAGCAAAAAATAATGCTGTGTGTCATAACTTAGAGAGCACCCTGCTTTCAACAAGGGGAAGATAGGACCTATGGGAAGTTTTTGTTTTGCTTTAGAGTATAGGGACATGTTTTCTATGCAACATTGAAAATGTATTTGTGAATAATTTTTCAAGGGTCAGCCAGATTGTGTGCTGAAGTAAATTCACACGTATGTCTTTTTGTGGAGGGAAATCAATTCATTTCTACTGTATCTTCCAATATATATTTGGCAGAATAGAGATTTTCTAATAACCGTTTGGCAAAGCACATGTTTTAATGATTGTGAAAGTTAGTCACAGTCTCCTGGAATTTTGCTGAAGAGAACCAAGGAAAGCAATTACCTCACCAGGGAATAAATAATAGACATATAGATTTATATAGACACGTAGAGATAGATATGGATAATACAGATAGAAATGCAACAATTTGACATAGTTGTACATGTACTGCCGTGCTCAACATCACTGCATTAAACTACAAGGAAATACTATGAGTTGGCTTCCCCAATCTGACTGGACTGTTTTGGATGTTTGTTCTTAATTACCAGGGATTGAACTCAGGGCCTTTCAGTTTCAACATAGGTGCTTTTGCTGCACAAGTCTGAGGAAATGGTTTCAGACAACTGAAAGCAGGCTGAATGGCCAGTGATTCGTGAAGCTATCCTCCTAGGTTAGCCCTGTCTTAGTCACTTTCCTGGGACTGGGACAAAATACCCAATATCCTGGGCATAAGCCTCACAGCCCCCACCCCACCCCACAGGACTGACACCGAGATCCTGAGAAAAAGCTGCAAGCCATGCCAAGGGGCAGTGTGTGAAGTGGCGAGAAGCGAGGAGAAAGCACATCTGTAGCCAAGGAAAGCAAGAGGCAAAGCATCAGAAAACGACGGAAATGGCACAGATGACAGCAATACCCCAGAGACAGGAGGAGTTACCAGAAATGTAGGACACTCCTTTAAGAATGTGGACACAGTCATCACGCTGTGGCTTGGACGTGTCCTTTTAGGCTTGGTCCTCAGGCTTTGGTGACCGCAGGAAGCAGAGGAAACTTCAAGACATGAGGCCTTCCCTATTGAGCCGCCTGCTCCAAATTAAACAAAGCTGTGGGGCCAGTGAGATAGGCTCCATAGCCACTGGAGACAGTCTGCTCAGGAAACTGCAGGACTAAAGGCTCTGTAACCACTGGAAACAGTCTGCTCAGGCAACTGCAGGACTAAAGGCCCTGCCTAGACAAGAGTAGAGACTGCAGTGTGATCCCCAGGAGCACATGCCGCACCAGCCCTACACCCAGGGAGAGTTGAGCCAGCCATAGTGTCCAGGTGTGGTGGCCCAGGCCTGTAATCCCAGCACTAAGGAAACTGAAAACAGGAGGACTGTCATGAGTCCAAGCTGCATAGTGAGACCCTGCAACAATCAAATGCACTAAAATAAATAGATAGATAGATAGATAGATAGATAGATAGATAGATGATAGATAGATAGATAGATAATTAAATAAATAGATCTAAAAATACATAAAAAGTTAGGAACGCAATAGCCAAGACACAGTATTGAGCAACCTAAGAACCTATACATGAAATTAGCTTATTGGAAAATGGAAAAAAAAGCAGAAACAATTAGACATAGTAGCCAAAACAGGTCCAAATTATGACAAGGACTTTGAAGAAAAATATTTGATAAAGTATTTGATAAGAAGCAAAATTTACGCCCAGTGCTATGACCATTCTCTTCCATTCACCGCGCTTCGCTCTTGCGGGCGCAGCCCTTAGCCGGAAGTGCTCCCTCTGTTTTGGACGCAGTCTCAGCAGTCACAGACCTCTGCGGGGCTCCTCTTGGTTGCACAGGAGTGGTTGCTGTGTGGGGAGTGCTTTCCTAACGGCCCAGAAGCGCCCTCACTGCTACTATTGGATTGATTACCCACCGGTGATGATACATCTCGGCCTGACTCCCCCGGGCAAGATTCCAAGATTCTGCACAGCGCCTCAGACCTCAGCGGGGAGGAGTCCTTTCCCTGCAGGACTGAGGCGCCCTCAGTTGGCCGGGCAGGTGATGAACCTACAGCCACAGGGATGGATGCCCACCCGAGGTGGGACCTCAGGCATGCTTTCTCCGTGCGCGTTCCTTGAGCCTGCCGTGCACACGGTCTGGGACCAGCTCCCTCAGATCCCTCCCGTAAACAATAGCACTCGGTCTTTTAAGCTCAGCTACATGCAAGCTGCATTCTATCGAAGGACACAACTTGACCTCCTAGCGGACAGTCGAACTGTGGTCGTTATTACAAATTATAGGTTAGATTTCACATTTGGCCGAAGCAAATGGTGCAATTCTCTTTCTTGACTGTATTGGTTAATTTTATGAAGGTATTTTCTTTTGAAGAAAGTTACCTATACCTATGCTGCCACTTACATTATACAAAATCCCCGAATTATTTTTCAATGAGTCTGTTCAATTTTATGCCCACAGCGTGGATGAAACTTGGGTCTACTTCTGCTGCAGTGGCGGCTAGAAAGGCTCCTCGAGCTACTTTGAGGCAAGGCTTCAAATTCTATCGGAGACTCAAGCTGCTGTCAGCGAACTTCCGGTCCTGCTGCACTTAGCACTGTCCTCCATAAGAACAGTAGACTACTCTTTAAATGTAGGGTGTCAAACCTCTACTGCTGCAGGGTCTTGTTAAGAACTTGAGGTTTTGAACCCGATGAATTGAATTAAAATAATGCTTTTGGGGGCTGACGAGATAGCTCAGCAGACTAAGCACTTGCTTAGGCAAGTTGTTGAGACCAAGGTTTGATACACAGCACCTCATGCCTCACCAGCCCCACACCCGGGGCGAGCTGAGCTGGTGACTGAGTAAGGGTGTGTGGTGCTGCACACCTGTAATACCAGCTCTAGGAAGGCTGAAAACAGGAGGATCACACAAGCTGTGTAGTGAGACTCTAGACCACAGACATTCAGGATGATGATGATGATGATGATGATGATGGTGATGATGGTGGTGGTGGTGGCGGTTCTTATAAATTACTCAGATAACTAGCAACAACGTTGTTATAATTTATCATGCTACCAGTGCTATTAAGAGAACAAAATCAGAGCTTCATATAAACTACAGTGAAGATAGTCACGAGTGGCTAAGCAGGAAAATTGTAAAAATGCTGAATGTACCGCCGGATGTTTTAGGTGTCTACTGGCCTATTAGTTTGGGCTTCAATCTGTACATACAATTTGCTTTGAAGGTCTTATAAGATAATGAACAATACTGATATTGGAGAAGCAGGGTAGAGGCAGTAATGATAAAACGAGAATGGAAATGTGTTGTGTCCGTGGGCCGATCCACTACGGTGCGGCAGTCATTGTGTAGCACAGACACAAACTATTGAAAGCAAAATAACTAAACAAATGTGCTTATCTAAAAAGAAAAGCTGCCATGAAAATATTATGAATACTGCTACTACTACTTCAGGACATTTCTATGTGCAAAGAATAGTAGAAACATTAGCAGATGAGGCAGGCATGGGACTAATAAACCAAGCAGGTTTTTCTTTCAGTATGTAAGGCATACACTGTGAAATGCAAACATGAACCTGTCATAAATTCAGTTTTGGTGAAAGATGAGAGAAAAAACTGATAGATTTTTTAAAAATTTAACTTGGACTGAGGGTGACGGTGCACATTTGTGGAGGCTGAGGCAGGAGGATCACTATGAGTTTGGGGCCAGCCTAGATTGCATAATAAAACTTTATCTCCAAAGTAAACAAATACATAAACAAACAAATAAGAAACCTTAACTTGGGAGTCATGGAAGTTTGTTATTTTTTGCTTGGCCCATTGTTCATTTGGTTGATTTTTTTAGTGGTAGCAAGTTCTTCTTCAGCTATTGAAATAACCTCAATATTCAGTCTGTAAAATGGTGATTCCCTCAGACAAAGAGCCATGGAGGTTTTATGTGGAATCCACTGCAGTATTTCCTTGATTGTTGAGCATCTAGCTGCACTGCTTAGGTTGTGTGTTCCATGCTAATAGTACAGAAGCATGCCACGCACACGATTGTATGTCAACAAGAGAATAAACACTACTTCTCAGAGTTCACATTTCCAGAGATATAGCTCAGTGGTTCAGAGTCTGCCTGGCAAATGTGAGGTTCTAAGTTCAATTCCTGGTGAGAACGAGAGAGAGAGAGAGAGAGAGAGAGAGAGAGAGAGAGAGAGAGAGAGAGAGAGAGAGA
>PVJA010007263.1:0-24312 GCA_004027025.1 Myocastor coypus | reverse complement strand
AAGTTAGGAGTTTTTTGAACAAAGCTTCCAGTCCTCAGGTGCTTTCTCAGTCTGTCCCATTTCGTTGGTACTGGAAATCGAACTTAGGACCTTGCGCTTGCCAGGCAGGAGCTTGTGTCACTGAGCTACATCCTCATCTGTAAAGTCTCTTCTCACCAGTTGAAGCCTTATGCAGTATGCTAGCCACAGAACCTTACAACTGATGCTCAGCTTGGACACTGCGTGGAGGTGAAGTCTCAAAGCTTTGCATTTTGTGTCTTATTCATACTCCATGTTCTTTCAGGAGACTGTAATCACCCACTCTTAAGGGGAGCTATGGCCCCATTATGAACATTTACAAGTGTATCTTCTTATTTATGTATTCCTTTCTGTCCTTGTTGAAGCATAAGTAGCTGTCTTTTGCCCTGGGTGGATTCAATCCTGTTCATTTTGTTGTCCGAGTTGTTTCACATGTAGCCATTGGGAGCCAAGCCAGAGGCTCTCTGCTCGCTCTTTCTCAGATCCCCATCACTGTGTGCCTCTGGGATGTCACTGCGTTAAGTCTCCAACTCCTAGACACTTGAGCTTCAGCCAGGAGTGTTTGCTGATGTTCACCTCCTGGGCTTAGGAAAGGGTCAGCAGGGAGCTGCTCCGCCAGAGGGCACTCCTTAGCAGTTCCAGGATGCACCACGCTTCTTTCCCTCTGCCCTGCTTTGCTTCTTTCCTTCCTCTTGGCCTCTGGTTTATAGAGGCCCTTCCTTCTTATTCCCCTTTCCTTCTTTGGGTTTTCTTTTTCTTACATGTTTGTTCTCTTGTACGATGTGATACTTCTAGTTCATGTTCTGTACTCTGTACCCAGTCCTAAACCAGCCAAGAAGCAAGGATTCTCTTTTGTGACAAATGCTACTGGAAACAAATACCTATGTGTTAGGTATTTCAGTAGATGCTGAGGTATCATTGCTTTTAGTTACTCAGCTAACAAGGGAGAAAAATGACTATGAATGTCAACAGGTATATATTTATTTATAAACACTAATAAGTCATCGCTTGTATTTATAGAAAGCTGAGATAACGCTGATCGCTCCATCTCAGCTCATCATGGTGTGGATTATTTTGCCCTCCAGGTTGGTCCAGAATTTTCTTCTCTAACATTGAGAACACTTGGACTTACATAGCTGTTTAGTTGAAGTATATGTAAACAGCAGTTTCACAGCTATTTACTCATACACCCTTGGGAGACACCTTTTGGATGAGGGTGAGTGTTCACAGCCTATTCTTTTGCCTTCGTTCTCATGGAAGTTACACTTCGCTCAGTTGCTTAGATCTGCACCTTTACAGCTCGCTTTCCTTGAGGTTGTTTCATGCATTTGTACCACACGGATGTGCTGCTGTGGCATACGTGGAATGACTTTGTGCGTTCACTTGATTTAATTTTTTTTAGTTGGCAAACATTAAAGGATACTTTGTACCATGAGATGCTATGGGTTTTGACAAATCTTTAGTGTTATGTATTGACCATTACATTTTTGAACAGAATAACTTCTCCATCTCCACAAACCCCTTCTATTTATTCTACGCACCAAATATTGAATTTCTGGACATTCAATAAAATATCTTTATAGTTTAACCTTTTACACAATGTCATGTACATGGATTATGCTGCCTTTTCAGAATTTTCCCTTATTTAATAATTATTTAGAGCCTGGGGAGATATCTCAGTAGAATAAGTGCTTGTTTGGCAGGTGCAAGGTCCTGAGGTCAATCCTCAGTACTGCAAATAAAATAAAATAATTATTATTCTTTATAATTTTGCGCCTTTGTATGCTCAGTTAGCATGTCTCTCTTTAAACTGTTGAAATGAATTCCATTACCAGAATGTCAAATATTTAGTTTATTCATTTACCTAAAACAGGGCATTAGCACTTTCCATTCAGTAATAAATACAAAGTTACTATAAATACTTGCATGCTACTTCGCTTGGGGTGTGGGGTACCGAGGTTCAAACCTGGCACCTTGCACTCACCAGACAGATGTTTATGCTACTGAGCTATGTCCCCTGCCCTTGCAGGCTGATTTTCAAATGAAAGCAAGTTTAATTCTCAGCTTTGTTGATGCATCTGTAAACAATTAATTCATTACCCAATGATGCTATTTTTAAACGTCGAGCAGTATAAGTTCTTTGAATATTTTGATAGCATGTTCTTCTCTTCATAGCTTGTTTATGTCTATTTTCATAAAACGTCTTGAAGATTACAATTCTATTAAAAATTCTAGATAACATTGTCAACCATTAAACATATTTGTACACTATTGCTTCAGATATAAAACTTAGTCCTTTACTAATTTATAATACCTGTTTTTTAGTAGTTTCTTGTTCCACATCTACTTTGTGTGAAATACTGTCTGAAAAGACAGCATCTCAGCTAGCCAGGGATCATTACTAAGATCCCTCCATTCACAAACTTTCGATTCTTTCTTCGCATTTCCAATACAGATGCTTCATATTTGTTTAGAAATACTCAAGTCTTAGTACAATTTGCCAAATACATATTTATTTAATCCTTCAAAGCTAATTATAAAGATAATACCTCTTTGGTGATCATATGTGTAATTCATATTTACATAAATAACTAATAAAGGCTGGCCAGATAGTTCAGGGGAGTAAAGCACCTGCTTAGCCAGATCCAGGGACTGGGCTTCCATCCTCAGCCTGTGGAGCCAGCCCCAGCCCCAGGGCAGCCTGGGATGAGCCACTGAGACTGGGTGTGGTGGTGTACACCTGTAATCATAGCACTCGGGAGGCTGAAAACAGGAGACTCATTTTATGTCCAAGCTACATGTTGAGACCTTGTAGACCCTGTACTAAATACATACAAGCAAATAAACAAATCAATAAATGTACAAAATACAAATGCATTCTGAATTTAACCTATTTAAAATCAAGGAAATTTTGTAATATTTAAAAACTCATAATTGCAATTTCATTGTACATGACTGAATAAAAATAGAGATAATATAGCATATTGAACATTGCTTGCATATTAGAGAATAAATACCATGTTTATTATGGAAGAAATTCAACAATTACAAATACGAAGAAGTCCATCAAGAAGATAAGCTGATAATCCACTGCTGTGATGGACTGTTGAACTAAATGTACAGCTACTTTCTCTTTATGCAATGAAAAGAAAGATCTATACTAAGGAGGGTTAGACAAGAAATAATGCCTGCTGCTTGTACTCTCAGCAACTAGAATGAAGACAACATTATGCAATGTATTAACTATTGTAAAAATAAAGTTTAAAACATTAAAAAAATGGTAAAGAAAGAACATGGAATTGCATTTCATTAAATCTGCCAAGTGTCATTTAAAGTATACACTAGTAATTTGTTCGCACTTGATACATTTGCTCTGACCTCAGTATGTAATACAAATTGGATTAATTAAGAAAGACCTTTCATTCTGCTTACAGATGGTCTATGCGTCCCAGCTCTGTTTGACAAAGGGTCGCACATACACCAAACAGTGCTGGCTATCAAGAAAGACAAACTTCCTATCTTTTTTATATGTACAAATGTTTCCACCAGCGAGTTCCCTCCATCTGTTCTCTAAGCCTGCAGACAAGCCACAGTGTGCATGATGGAGCTTGAATACGTAACATAGCAATAAAAGTTTGGCCTGAGCAAACTTTAAGAGGAAATGAACATTAGTTTAATGCTCATTTCAGTACTAATTACTATTGCACTTACAGGACCTGAATTTCTCTCAAGGGTAATATTTTCCTCCTATTGCAGTATTTTATTTCTCCACCAGCAACCGTCTTAATCTCACATAGCCATTATTTGTCATGTTGGGCGAGGGAGCACAGTACGTGACATTTTTTCTGCCTTAACATGAACAGATGTTATTGGTGAAATACTACTATTTCCACCGATTCCTGCTCGCTGCGTCCCTAAGGTTCACATCCCATGTACTGTGTAATTTGAATTATGAGACCCGTTGGGATGCGATGATAAATGGAGGGGTGAGATTCACGTCTACTGACACAGAGAACTCTCCACACTCAGCACTGGCTGTGTGGTACAGCAGCGGTGGGGGGGCAGTGGCTATGGAGGGAAACCGGAGTAATCAGGGGGCTTCCACTCAGTGAGATGGAAGAGCCTGTCAACGATCTGAACAACTAATCGGCTAACGACACTGACTGATGCTTTTGCCTGCATTCAAATCTATCACAGTGACTGAAGAATGCCTACTGTTCACCCCGTGAATGGATCACCTGGAGCTAATGTATGCTTTCTAAGCAAATTGATTATTAGTTCTGTTTAATATGCAGGGGATAAAACTTAAATCTTCTCACAAATAGCTACCTTTCCCTTAGAGAGAGACACAGTGCAAGTTATGGTGGACCAGGCAATAAAGATACCTCGTAAGTCACAAATGTGCTGGGTGAGATTTTATTTCAGTCTGCAGTTTGCAATTGGCATTTGCGATTAAATCTATCATGGAATTTATTAACATGTTAATTAAAATGGCTGAAGAAGATAAAGATTGACAGACCTGGGGAGGCAGGGGATCGTTTTTTCGAACATTTCTGCCTAGAGCAAAATGTACTTCTCTATCCGACTTTGTCCTTTTTTTACTTTTTAGTGAATTATATATTTTAACAGGTAGATACTGAGTTAATTGTATTTCATTATTACTTGAGATATAATTATTTGCAGAGGAAGCCACGGAGTAACTTCTTCATGGTTTATAAAGACAACACTGTCCAGCAATCAGTGTCGAAGAAAGACAGTTTGAAGTAAGCATTAGTGGGTGATAATTCGCAATGATTTTTTAAAAGTACAGACATTTTTGTTAAATCGGATAAAATTAACTAGATCAAAGAAAGAGTGTTGTATTCTCAGGAATATGTTGGAGCAACTCAGTTTATTTTTAAACGAGCAAACTTTGGGGGTCTCATTAACACAATTATTTATTGTAAAAATTCAATTAAATAATCTTTATGGAATAAAGATTTTAACTTATTAAGATAAGTGAATATTGTGTTAATAATAGTTAAGTACAATACCTGAAATTATTTTTGGTCACCCATTTTCAATTAAAAGTCAGTGCTGCAAATTATTAAAAATTCATGTAATATAGTTTATAACCTAAATTGAACAGCTTGGATATGTTTTTATTACAAAGCATAGAAAACTTAAGTGTACTTTATCTTTATTTGTGAAATATTTTTCAAAAAAGCAAAAACAAAAGCAAATGAAATTGTGAGGAATTGCTAAATTTTTCTTGCTTTGAAATTCTGTACTATGTGTACTCTTACTTGTTACTGTGTTTTCCTTTGTTTCTGCTATTTTCACTCTTTAAAATAATAAAAAAAGATAAAAAGGAAATTGTGAGGAGCTCTGTTGTGAGTGAATATATATGAATGAAAATGTTTCAATTATTGTTCTTTTTATGCAACTAGATTAAATTCTTTACCATGCTTCAACTTTACTTTTTATCTAAGGTATAGAAACGGATGCATTAAAATTATTTGAGGTAATCTGAGATAATCATGATCCTGCCACGTCATTTATTTAAATGCTTTTCACCAAGTGTCAAGAAGTAATCATGCCAGGTGTGGTGGCACACGCCTGTAATCCCAGCACTTGGGAGGCTGAGGCAGGAGTATCGCTGTGCGTTCGAGAACAGCCTGGGCTACAAAAGTGAGCTCAAGGTCAGCCTGAACTGCATAGCAAGACCCTGTCTCAAAAAGCCAAAAAAAAAAAAAAAGGTAATCTTCACTTCCTTGAAAAGAGATTGTGATGAAATAAATAATTCTGAGAAAGATTATCTAATTCTGAGAAAGATAATCATGTACACTACTCAATGAAAAGTTGTTCAGCTCTACTAAATTTCAAAATATAATTCTCATCAAGCTAGCTTCATAGTTTAAGATATTTTGTAGTGAAGAATTTTGCAGTGTCTGACTCCATTATAATTAACCTAAGAATTTGAATGGATACAAAATCAAAAGTTTCATTAATAAATGATAAAAACATCAACAAATATAACATGTAGGGTAAGGTAGAGACACTACTGAAACATCACTAAAAGTCAAAAGACACTACAAAGAAGCACTCAACACAGAGACCGTCCTACAATAACACAGTTTGGAATGGTGCCGTGACCGAACTTGCTTCAGAGAAAACAGAGCGGAACATGTTGAGTAAACAAGAACAGCCTTGAAGAGGCTGCTCAGCACTTTGTAAGGGGGATCAGAACAAAATTGGCGTATTTATCTTAGCATTCTGCTCTTGGAATTTATTGTCAAGAAAGGATGCAGAAGGCACAGAAAACAGAACTCTGAACTAAATATTTATAGTGACATAATTAATAATGCATTACTTTTGCCAGACGTATACACAAAATTCTCAAGTACAGGAGAATGAATAAGGAAACTATAAAACTTATAGCAGTTTTCTACAAGGCCTCCTTTGTATAAGTTTAAAAGGCAGAAAAATGTATATTTTAAAGTATTATGTATGTATAACTAAGTACTGAGGTCTTACTATTATATAGTTTACTCATATCTATGACACAGTTTTGAAAACACAACTGTATAGGAGAAATACCCTCTGAACTCTCCATATAAGAATTTAGCAACCTGAAGCATTCAGGAACAAGTCATGCTACACTGTTTACAACTCGCTGATATCTTAAGCTCAGTACCTAAACAACACAGTACACCACAGTATTTGATCTTGCCATTCAAATGCATTATCGAATTCCTGACACAATCAATTTAGATAATAATCCATATTTACATATCTAAACATTAAGAACTGTGTTCAAAGGGTAGGCACACATGGGTTTCTTTTACCTTCTTATATTTATAGTCTTCATAAGAGTAATTATTGTGCTTAGTAACAGAGAATGTGATATGCTAGAGAGAGAGAATTTCATAGAACATGTGACTTTTCACATTTTACTTTGACTTCTTCATAAATTTATTTTTTCTTATATATTAATATAATGCAAATAAATTGGGAGAAGCAATGTCTGAACAATTTAAGATATTAATGATATATCCAGTAATCATGATATTAATTTTTATTTTTTTATAAAGCAATCTCAGTGATATTTTCTATGGGACATTCTGAGTCAAATCATTTATTTTATATTCCCAGAAGGGAAAACAGATCTCTTTTTCCCTTCTTCGCATGTACAGCCACGAGTCCAAATCTCCCCGCCCCTGCCCCATCTATGAATCTCCGCGTTTGTCTCCCATTGTCCGGCACAGTGTTCCGCATCATAATTTCTAGATTTTACCTGAAGACATGCTTCTTTGGTCCAGTACGATAAAGGGTATAACTGAAGCTTCCTAGTCTCCATTTTCATTTAGTACAGAAACGAACAAATTGAAAGGAAAGGGAACAGAGAGATGAAGGCAACACTTGGAAAACCGTGGTTCTGAAGAGCCTTAACAAAAGCTGTTAACCTTTATTCCTGCCAAGTGAAGTTGTCTTTGCCAGGTGATTATTTTAGAAGCTGGGTGGCAGGTGTACTGCTTTCCGGTCACTGAACCTGTGGAGAAACCCTCTGTCCCGCAGCTGGATGCGCGATTTGCACCATAGATTAAATTGCCTGGTTAGAGGGGAAATCAATTGCAATTTTTAAAAAGAAACCATAGGAAATGTGTGCAATCTACAGTCCAATCAAAATCTAAAAGCCCTAGTTTTATTGGCTCATTTTACACGACAGAACTGGTGACATTTCTCACAGCACATGCACCGCCTCATTTATTCCAACTACAGAACTGTTTTTACCTGCTAGGTACTGTGAGGAGAGGGGACCTTGAGCAGGTGCTCATCTTTAGGGTGCTTGTGATTTGGGTTATTTTTAATGCAGCCAAATTATTTTCTTCTTTCATGCGCTGTCCTGTTTCTGTTGCTTTGATAGTGAATCACAATTCTTCATGTTAGTGGATCGTAATGATGATTGTAACAGTAACTATCTGATTCTTTTGGAACCATTTTGAAAAACATCAAAGGCTCAATCAATACATAATATTAAGTGAATAGAGTACAGACATTGAAAAGAAAAGGAAATTATCACTGCTAGTCAGCCAAATATATATCCACTATATAAAAACATATATATATATATATATATATATATATATATATATATATATATTAGATAGAAAGGCAAATTTAATTGCAATGTTGGCCATGACTATAGCTTTACCACACAGATTTTGTTACTCTGTGACATTCAGCATACTGAGATAATTTTTCCAATTATACTGAAAAATTAAAGACATTACAATATGATGCATATATATATATATATATATATATATATATATATATATATGAGAGAGAGACAGAGACAGAGACTCAAAATGCATATGTATTTTAAGAAAAGATAAGCATATAGTTAATGCTAAATATTTTGAGCTATCATGAGATTGATGCAAGCCATCCCTTTGGCCCCTCCAAGAACAAGAGGAGCTGCAACTGCAATGAAGTCGCTAACATCATCTTCTAGATGTTTCTTAGCTCACTGAACTGGTGCTTGGGTGCCTTGGTCAATGGAAATTGCTGCAAACACATTTTGAATTTATTTCTCAAAGGTGGGCGGTGCAGGGATTTTCTGCAAAGTATGACAGCCTCAAGGGTCCTCCATGTAAGAGTGACATTACTCACTGAAAAAAATCTTACTGTTTTTTTCCCACACACTTCCTTCGAAAAACTGTAAATGATTGGACCCCAACTAAGCAAAGTTTTCAGGGTGAGCTTGTTTTCCTTTCATGTTTCTGCCACGGTATTTTTGCATTTTTGAAGGCGTTTTAAGAAAGTTCCCTCGTAAGTCAGGGAAATGTTCTTAGCATGCCATGTACAGCTCTGATCTAGACCAGATTTAATGTAGGTATTTTAAAGTCCTGAGAATCATTTTTCTGTTTCTGCATTTCTGCATCAGTATTTCATGGCAGACTGCTTAAATTATGAGTGACTGCAGAAATAGATTTATTGTGAGCATCTATTTGAAATACAAACGTTTTAGTTTGAAATGTCCATTCGTCCTGACAGAACTAAACATCAATCTTTACACCTCTAGTACAGTGATGTGATATTTTAAATAGCAGAAAGTTTAGGTATGATTGCAATAATTTTAACCAACGTAAAATATCTGAGATTCAAGTAGAAAGACTCTTGGGACTGGTGGTTTATGCACAAAGGGAAAAAATGGGCTATAATTGCACTGTTCTAATAGTGTCCTGCTGAGTTAGAGTACCATGAGGTTTGATATTCTATTTAGGATTTAAGTATTATTCATTGTTTTTAATTTTTTTAATAATTGAATTCCTCTAGCAAAATCTGTCTTATCTTGCACCCTGAATAAACTTGTGTATTTCCCTTTTCTAAAGGACAAATTTTCAGAAGTTTAAAATTCAGTAATTAGAAAGATTCTGAACATCACTTCAGTTTTCCAGTAACATGCAAATTCTTAGAAGGCAGGCAGGCCAGGTGTGATTATGCACAACTGTAATTCGAGGCTGAGGCAGGCAGATCACTGTGAATTTGAGGCCAAATATGGACTACACATTGAGTTCAGATCAGTCTTCACTACATAATGAAATCCTGCCTGTGGAAAGAAAAATAAAGTAAAATAGCAAGTTTAATTGCAATGTTGTCCATGACCATAGTTTTACCACTCAGGTTTTGTTTTTTATTCCCTGATATTCAGCATACTATACTGAGAGTACTTTTTCCCTTTATACTGAAAAATTAAAGACATTACAATATGACTAATTAAGAGTCCCCTTTACCATACTGTACCACGTGTCCCTGTAATTTACAGTTGTCCATTTTCATAATTTAAAAATGTCAAGTTCAGGGAAATTAAATATTTCTATTGCCAAACTAGCCTTACAAATTATTCATTATCACCTCTAAGTCTCTCTGCCTTTGAAATCCTGTTATTTATAAAGGAGATACTACAAATTTATTCAGCTAACTTTTATTTAATAATTCATGCCTGCCTTGGCTCATGCTAAGCTTAAACAATGCAATATTGGGCAAAGCACGCCCTAAAGAATCATAAATGTGGCTCAAATGCATCACCTTTTGATTCAATCTTTTTATTTTTTTCTGATTACTTAAAGTATAATTCTAACTCTATGTATTACATCAAAAGAGCAAGATTTGATCTGTCCATCCTGTAAGAGCAGGAGATTGTTCACTCTAAATTCAAACCCATGATTATTTGTGCTACCCCTGGGTAAAAAAACCATTCTTGCTGAATTTGTTTAACAATGCAGAAAGTAGGTCGTTTTCCTGTTGTTCAAAAGACATTTTTGCTGTTACAGCTGAGGCCTTTCAACTAACAAGATCAGTAAGTTTTCTTTCAACCTCTGCAGAGCCATTCATTCTAGCCTTGTTTAATTCTTAGGTAGCTAATGTAGCTGTAGTACACAAAACTTTAGTAAGACCTCTGAATGCTTAAAAGTAAATTTTGCACTTTTGTAAACTTATGCATGGAAGTGGATTCATGTTTTGCCTGCTGTTGCACTGTGTTCTGTTTAATGCCTATGATGTAAGCATAAGCATTTAATGCATAACTATGAGTGATTCTGCTCATCATCTTAACACTAAAACAATATAAGCATGTCATTAGCTATGGTTTCTACTATTTTTTATGTATTTAGTACAGTATCTGCAGGGTCTCGCTACACAGATTGGATTCATAGTGATCCTCCTATTTTTTGTTTGTTTGCTTGCGTTTTTTTTTTTTTTTTTTTTTTTTTTTTTTTTTTTTTTTTTTTTTTTTTTTTTTTTTTTTTTTTTTTTTTTTTTTTTTTTTTTTTTTTTTTTTTTTTTTTTTTTTTTTTTTTTTTTTTTTTTTTTTTTTTTTTTTTTTTTTTTTTTTTTTGTCTTTTTGAGACAGGGTCTTGCTGTGCAGGCTGGCTTTGAGCTCACTTTTGTAACCCAGGCTGGTCTCAAACTTGCACTGATCCTCCTGCCTCACCGTCCCAAGTGCTGGGATTACAGCCCTGCACCACACGTCCAGTCTCAATGGCCTTCTCAGCACACCTCAGTACATTTTCTCATAAACATGTATTGCCTTTACAAATTTTTCCAATAAGCAAGATGATTCTATATCTTCTATTTCTTGAAAATAATTCTATGACATATTGTACTGATAACATTTTAAACAGCTAATATTGCATCGCATTAGGCATCTTCCATGGTAAAATGTCACTGACATGACACTTTATGATGCCAACAATTGCTTTCTTAGAGCTGTAGAAGATTTCATTAAACATATGAATCTGTCATGAGGGAAATTGTTTAAATCCATGAACATACCTTGTGCATGGATTTATTTACAGGAGTTACTCAACATTTTATTTTGAAAGAAGCTTCGTGTTCTGTGACTGTACCTAACTATTATCTAATGCAAGTGTTCCAAGCATATTCAGTAGCGTAATGCTTGTCATCTTGGGCATTACGTGACAAAATGCCCTACGCCCACGATTGAAGTAAAGCAGAGTAAGTTGCTCTGCTTTCTCTGTGCTCATCCGCAGTGAGCTGGCTCCACCACCGGAAGGGAGAAGTGAAGGTATCCGGTAAACAAACGTTGCTCAGTGCACAGGGCCTGGGAAGCTAAGAGACCAGCACCCAAGACACAATCCTGATATGGGAAAGGCAGCTAAACCAGTGCTTTTTTGTGTTCTAGTGCAATTTTGAAGCTTGAATTTCTGTTTAAAAATTTTTAATGTATTTGGTTGTTTCAAGGTCTCACTACACAGCTAGAACTCGGAGTGCTTCTCCTGCCTGCAGCTTGCCCAGCATTGGTAGTATAGGCATGCACCACCATACCCAGGCTCTGTCCAGCTCAGCATGCCCTATGGGTGGGGCTGGCACAGCGTGTGGTGCTGAGGATCGAATTATGATAGCTGGGCTTGCCTAAGTGGGCACTTCATTCTGCTGAGCTATCTCACTGGCCTCCCCTTAAGTTTGCTTCTTATAAATGCTGTCATGGTTACCTTACCCAATACCACCCCATGCCCTGTCATAAGACCACCTACTACTTATGCAAAATGTTGATCACCTTTGCTCCTCTGTCACAAGCTCAGCCTATGCTTTGCAGTATTTCTGTGGTTGCAAATCCACAGAAATCCTATCAGCACCACCCCGTAGACCCAGAACTAGAACTATACAACTATTCTCCCCTCCTGCTCTTTGGGGTCAGTGCTCGGTCATGTGCTAGGTGCCTACCTCTGACCCCTAATAAATTTACCCATCTCTGCATCGAGCCTCCATGGATGACTCTATTAAATTAGCACAGTTGCTGCAGCAATGTACCCTTCTTGGTGACTCTCTTCTGACCCACTTGCTCTCACAAGGCCCTGTCCTAGTCTTCTGCATGGCATGTGACCTTGGTCATTAGGTCATGACTGACTTAGAAAAGGCAGCCTACACTCCATGTTTTTTGATCAAAGCTAATCTATTTATAGTAGCAATGACATGAGTATTGAAATACTCATGCAAACTAGCAGCAATTATATTGTTGCTGTCAGTCATATCATGACAGAATGGCGAAACTATGTCTTTGCTTGGTGGAACACAAGGCATCAGTGTCTGCTGTGCTGTGATGCAGACTGTTTTCCACAAGACATCAGGCCTAAAGGAGGCAGTCTTATGTCTTCTGACTTCTCTACATGGAAACTAAATTTGAGGAACCTGATCTTTCCTTCTTACCCTGGTTAGATTTAGCAAATCCGAAAAAGGAGCTGTGGGAACTCCAAGAAAGTTCTATCTGAAAAAATAAATTCCACGACTTGTAAGCAAACTTTGAGAAGATAAAAAGATAGGGTGTGAAGGGATGACAGTTTGTAGTTCTCAGAGTGAAATCTTTAGTGTCGATTTCTCTGCTGAGTAACTTTAAGCCAATGAAAGCACTTAAGGTCACTTTTCTTACCTTGCTTTGGCCACCTTATGCTTGTGAGCAGATATTTTCAGCTTTGAATTGTATCAACACGATTAAAAAAAAAAATGACTGACAGATGACCTGAGTGCTGAGTGCACTTCTCACAAAGCAGAGCCCACATTTGTGAAATTATCAGCAAGCATAAACTAGCAAAGATCACGTGAGCTGTGCAAAAGCCTACCAAGTGTAAGTTTTTACTTTTCAATAAATATTTGTGTACATTGCTGGCAGCTTCTTCAGGCTAAACTGCAGCATTGTCTTTGGTAATAAAAGGCATGCTTTTCGTGCAGCTTGGGCACTCTAAAAGGTTTACTGTCGAGGTCTTAGAGGTTAAAGATCACACTACATATCCCTCAATATGTTGTATGGAAGTCGCTTACTGGGCAAGTTGTTATCCCACTGAGTTTTTACATTATCATCACAGATATTTAAACCCAAGTATGTTACAAATTAGTAGCTACTTATTACTTTCACTTTTCTTCCAGTCAATATTGTTTTTACATAGGTAAGTGGCTATGCTTGCGTTCTTGACAGCTAAGGTAGGTAGGCATATTACAGTCTGCCAGCCAGGGCTGGTCCTTTGAGAGAGTGAGTCAAAGGAAAAAGTGAAAACGCACGGCAAATGTGGCCAGAGACACAATGGCCAGAGGCCGGGCCTCAAGATCGCAACCAAAGGACCGAGGATGCCATAGGTGTTGAGACCTGGTCTAAGTAAGTTTGGATAAGCATCATTCGCTTCAGTGGGCATCTGAGATGCCCAGATCTGTTGTATATGAGTACTTCTTTGTTCTCCTATGCCACTTACTACATGACCTGCCTCCACAATGGGTCCATGTTACCTAGCTGGCTTTACATACAATCTCGCTGGTTGATCACAGCTACAATCTATGTTATGCCAATGTGGTTGCACTCTATTAAGTTTCCCCAGAGAGCTGGGGTCATTTACAATCCACATTTTGGATGTTCCTCCCTGCCCCTTTGAGTCAGGAGCTGTACATCCTTCCATAAACATTTCTTGCTTTTAATCTTCATTGATCCCAAATTTTTTCATGAAATTTCCTCATATTGATGTTAAGACCCAGGATGGGTTCATAGGGAAATACGGACTTGAGCTACTGCTTTCCAAATCATTCTCCATGGGAGACTTCAGAATATTAACTGTGCTCTGACTGACTCAAAACGTGGATCAGAGAACAGGTGGTGGCAGGATGCAGGAATGCAGTTTGGAAGGAAACATTTTCTGAATGAACAGCTATCCGTGTGGTAGAATGGATTTCTCAGATATTTAAGGCATCAGTCAAGCTTGGCATCAAAGGGAAACCTGGGGCTCTGCCTTCCACAGTGTGATGCACTTTTTCCCTTCTACTTTAGGCATTTTGGCCAGGTTTTGAGCCTTCACTTGTTGACAGACTTATAATCAGCCTTCCCCATGGGGACTGAACTTGACTGCAAAGGAACTAACACCACAATGAGTGTAACAGAAAAGTGAAGTCTCTATGACTAAGTCATGCCTGTGTTTGTACAGCTATCTGTATTGCTTCCTAGGGATGTCACAAAATGGGTCACTACTTGGTGGCTTAAAATCTAAACCCACACATCTGGAGCCTGAGAGTCTGCAGTCTGTGTTGGATGGAAAATGTCTGAGGACCCATGCTTGCTCCTTATGGCTTCTGCTAGCTCTGGATGTTCTGTGGCTCCTAGAGGCAAAGGTTCAATATTTCACTTTCCATCTTTCCATGGCATCCTTTGAAAATTTCTCGAGGCATTCTTATTATCTGAACATCTGTTAAACTGTATTATGGGACCAACCTACTGTAGTATAACTTAATTTCAGCTGAAGTAATTACATCTTAAATGACTTTGCTTCCAAATAAGGTCATATTGTAAGCTATTAGACTATCAAACTGCAACCTAGATGTTGTAGAAGCCAAAATCTATTCTGTAATACATTCACAGCTAGAGAGTTTAATATATAGATAGATATATAATTTAATCTAATTTAAATACTATTTTATTTTACAATGTGGTTGAAGTTTCATATAAACAATTTCCATCCATAGATATTCTGTATATTTTCCATCAATCCGTCATGTATCCAAGAGATCCAACCTGCCTAATTAACATAGCCCAGCCCATGAACAACCATAAGTGAAAATTTAAGGATCCAGCATTTTTATGTACAATTCTCCTGTCTCCAAAGCGATGGCATCTATATTTAATATACTGTGATCGATATAATTCATTCTATTTCCTTTTATAATACATATTTTAGTTTCATATCTGTATTTTACTTATTTTTGCTTGTAACTACCACGTTACATTGGCATGTATTTTCTGACCTCTGAACTCTACATTGTTTTGTGCTTTTTAATTTCATGAAATTAGTATCTATTGTTTTATCAGGGTATGAAAGCAATGAAGTTCATTTCTCTTCTATTGAAGGAAAGCGTACCTATTCTCCCTCTGTTACCCTTTCCAGGTCGTGAAGACTTTGGGGACCTCCAATAAATTTCCTTCTGTGCTCAAGGAATGCCGGTAATTAACACTAAAGAAGACGTAGAGTAACTTAACCAGACACTACTGTCAGGATTGGGACAGCTGCCTGCAATTCCCTGCTCCTGAAAACAAAACAAAAGCAACGTAGACCACTCTCCGTACTTTATGCATCCAGTATTAACACACTCCATCACTACCAGAGCCCTGTGAAGTAGACTTGCTCACTGTCCATGTAAAGCAAACATTGCAGAAAACGAACACGTATTTCTCCTCTCTCATTCTCCTCCTCCTGATTTATCCTTTTTCTCCTTTCACTTCTGCTTTCCTCCCTGCTCCACCTAACAAACTAATCACCAATAACAATACAATATATAGTACAACAGAGACTAAATAAGAGTAAGAATATAACAGAAATTGTAATATACATGCCTATGTCTGGTTGGATCTGTTGATGCTTTTATGGTGAATGAAAATTATCTAAAGCAGCACTTTGTTGCAGTCAAGATTTCTTTAATGAAGATAATTCATAATATAAAAATCCAAGGGCAGAAAACAATATTCTATGAAGCAGTACAATGAAAACAAGAAAGAGATAGCAATTTTATTCTTAGAAAAAGTAATTTCCCAGCTGAAACTAAACAGAAGAGGCAAAGAAAGTCACAACATATTTGTTAAGGGAATAACTCAACAGTGAGCGATAACAGTTGTCAGTATATATGTATTGCATAAAATGCACCTAACTTCATAAAACAAACAACTGATAGATGCAGGAGTTTGAATAAATATTTCCATAATCACAGATGGTGATTTCAAAATACCACTTCCACAATGAGACAAATTAACAAATAAAAAACTTTAGAAAAACTCATTTGATGTTTGTTTTTATCATAGTACATATAGATTTAAGAGATATCACACAGTGATCTATTTTACCACAAAATAATGCTTACCCAGGTAGACTTTGAAGCTTCTTCCAGTCTAGCCCATGAAACTACTATAAAACTTGTTCCCCCAAAACTGGAAAATATTAAAGAATTACAAATGAATACAACTAGTAAGTGAAATAAATCAGACCTTCATGTGCAAACATCATACTGTTACACTAGTGTAATAACCTCAAAGAATAAATAAAATGTGAATTGCACAACAGATACAGTGAAAAGGAAATGAAGTTATCCAAAAGGACTTGCTGAGGTCAGGAAAAGAACAGGAAGGGGAAAGGGAGAAAGAGGTCTATCTCTGCATGTGGGCAGGATGGCTTGGGTCATTGTACCATGGATTTCTGCTGGTCTACGGAAAGGAGCGGTTGACACATTTTTTTTTTTTTTTACTTTCTGTCTTTTTCACCAGTTGTTTTTTATTCTCTTCTTAATTACTTCTTACCTTTTTTCTTTCTTTTTTAAATTTTGCGTGGACGTATCTGATAATCTGATCAATTAAGTTGAAGATAACATATGCAGTGCAACAAACACTATGAACTCCATATTATTTTGTTTAGTGAAATTCTGTATTATTTCTAATCTTTTTTGTTATTATTTTATATCCTCTTTAATTTTTTTTTAGAAATTTAGAAATGAAAGGTGGAGCTGGAGAGATAGCTCAGTGGTCTAGGCACCTGCCTAGTACACTCAGGGACCCCGGTTCGATTCCTAGTACTGCATCCTATGGCAGCTCCACCCCAGGCCCTCTAAGCTGACCACTGAACTGGCTCTGGTGGCCCACACCTGTGATCCCAGTGCTTGGAAGATTGAGACAGCAGGATCTGCATAGTGAGACTCTGTAAAAATACATGAATTAAAAAATAAAAAATAAGATAAAATGAAATACTAGTAGATTCCTAAACACCTAAATTGCCAAAACTAATCAGAGTTTACAGAAGAATCCACATAATTGAAACACAGACAATGAATCTGAGGCAGAAACAAGAATCGAAACTACCAACTCTGAAAACTCAGGGTATGGTGGTTTCATTTAACTTGACAAGATCTTCAGGGAGGTTATAGCACCAGTTCTCTTCACATTTTCTGACAAAAAGTAAAGGGAAGATGTACTCCCAAACTCATTCCAGGAAGCCTACCTCATCCAATCCAAAAAATAGATAAAAGGTGAAAAACAAAAACTGTAGCGTCTAATCATTTCATGGAATATGGACACAAAAATCCTCAACAAGATATTGCAAATAGAATGTAGCGAATAAGAAAAAGCATCATGCAACATGACCAAGTTTGTTGCATCTCAGAGAAACCATGTTAGCTCAAAATATACTCCTTACATATGGTACCCTACAAAAACAAAAGCAGAGACAAAAATCACCCAACCACATAAATAGCCACAGAGAAGGCTTTTAACAAAATCCAAGACTTATTTCTCATAACAACCCCACAGAAGATGCATATGGCAAGATCTTATTGCAATCTGATGCAGGCTATTATGTGTCTATCTACAATTAAATGAGGAGGTTGGCAGAACGGCGTGGTTATTACGTTCATTTCAATTCCAGTGACAAAGGATGGCAAGATGTGGGTGGAACTCTTGATGCTTTGGTGCTTGTATCAGCTAGTAGAATAATTAGTGCTGATTATTATGCATTTTTCCAGGAGAGATTTTTCCCCTTTTATCTCATTTCCAGAAACTAAATTCTAGTTTTTCTCAAGGTATTTGACAAATTCACTTTAAGAATGTTCCTTCTCTTCAAAGACACTGTTCTTAATGCACTGTATTGTATATTTCTATATAATGCAGCACAATGGAATCATTTTTTTTTGTTTTTGTTTTTGTTTTTTTTTGTAGGACCAGGGTTCGAACTCACGACCTCGCACTTGCCCAGCAGGCACTTGTGCCTCGGAGCTATCTCCCCAGCCCCAGCACAATGGAATCATAATGTCATGTCTCCACATCTGCATGGTTACCATTGACAAAGATCCAGCTAACGTCTTACTGGAAATAGAGTTCGAGTCTAAGTGGACTGACCAAAGTGCCTGGACTCACTCAGTCGTCTTCAGTCATGCTCACGCTAACTTCACCACCTCGGCTGATCAGATTCCACACTCACAGCCACTAAGAAATTCTGTTTTGAAAAATCTCATAGCTCCTTCTTCCTCTTTCCAAGGCTTGAAGAGTCCTCAATAACTTTCCAATTCTTTCTTTTTTTTTAATTTTTTTTTTCTCACTGGAGGTTACTTTATTCTCCTTAAACATTCTTCTCTTTTCGTCTTCTTCTACACATTTTCCTTCTACTGTGTTAGCTGCAGTGCCAAAGCCCCCCTTTTGTTTAGTATTCGTATTGCAGACTTCTTTGTGGGTCTACAGAGACCTTTGGCAGAAAGCCAATTCATTTGTCTGGACTGGTTGTGACTCAGGTTGGTTCTAAGTCAAGACTATTTTTCCTACAAGAAATAATTGAAATACTCATAACACATTCTCAGCCTCCAAAAACACACCTTATCTAGCCTTAGCATAATAAGTGTACAACTTGTGTGACTTTTCAGAAACAACAATATTTTCCCTAGTGCATTCACCAAAAGGTCATAACGTAGGCCTAATAGAGCAGAAATAATTTGGTACATTTAACACTTGTAGCTTGCAGGAACGAAGGATTAAATGGAGTATGATTGTTTCAAAGACTGTTCCCTTCCATAGGAACATCAGGAATTTGGCTCCTCGATGTCCTTTCTGTCCTTGTGAATCTATAGGTCATGCTTCTGGTTCACTAGATTTCGAACTTTTACTAAACTAATAACTGAGTTAAGGTCACATGCTCTTGTATTTTCTTTGCTACCATTCATCTTGAATGTGATTGTTTTATACTCCTTTTTTTAAAAACTTCCTTTCTAGCTTTCTTAAAGCCGTTTGGTAGCAGTACTCATAGTGATTATGTAAAGAACTGACCAAGTCACATCTGTAGGCATGCACATGTGAGCTCAGACAATTAGCTATATGGGCTTACATAATTGTCTGGCACTGTCAGTCTTTTATAACCACAGAAGAGGCTGGCATTTGAGTCATTAAGCTAAGACTCTGTTCATAAATGCTGGTTGTTATACAATCTGTCCTTATATAAGACCAGTTATGACTTGAATCCCATGGTATATTTTAATTTTATTTTATTTATCTGTTATTTTTTTAATTTATATATTTTTTGTCTTTTTGAGACAAGGTCTTACTATGCAGTCCAGGCTGGCCTTGAGCTTACTTTTTTAGGCCAGGCTGGTCTCAAACTCATACTAATCCTCCTGCCTCAGCCTCCCAAGTGTTGGGATTATAGGCGTATGCCATCATGCCCAGCTAATTTTATTTTTAAAGTTACAGGAGACTATAATTGCAAATATCTATTGTATTAGACCTTTAGCTTTATACCAACATTAAATAATTGCAAGCATAAATATTAAATTACCTGTGATTTCTCCAACAATATCACATAATTAAAATTTCAGCGTCTGAGTATATCCAAAATATAACCAGCGCATCCTGCACATTCATATCTCACAAATCCTTTCTTCCTAGGTATGTCAAAATCAATACACTGACTCCATTTTCAACAAGCTGCAAATTGTTTTACTCACAAAATATACCTTGTTTTAGAAATATGTTCTCCAAAACACCTAACATTTTTTTTTTCTACCTCTCACCTATGAGTAATAAAGTTTAAATTTTTTCTTGTCTCAGCTGCTGGACTGGGTGATAATGGACTCCTTTCTTTTCTCCTCTATTCTCAGTCTAGATTTAGTAACGAGAGTAGACTGAGGTCATAAATGAGTTTATACCAAGCCCTAGATTAAAAACTTTCTCATAATCAGACATTCTCATAAAAATTCTTCTCACACAGCTTCTGTGCTCCTTATCAAGTCATAAGTTTAATACACTCCTTTTCAATACGCTATTATCTCCGCCTGAAAAGCTTTCTCACTCACATTCATTCCTGAGCCCGTTTTCCCTTATGACATTTTTCTTTAGGATATTAGATTTAACTACTCAAAAATTACTTTGTGGGGCTAGTGAGATAGCTGAGAAGAATAAGCACTTGTATGGCAAGTGCAGGGTCCTGAGTTCAATCCCTGGTCAAACACACACACACACACACACAGTACTTAGTGTTTCTGTTTGTCTTTATGAACTTACCATACTATTTTATTTCTTTCATTTTTCTTAAAAATATTTATCTTATCCCTATATCTGTTTTTCCTTTGTCTTCTGCCTCTGTAACTAGAATGTTTGCCCAAGTGCTTCGACTTTTCTTAATGTCATATTTTTAATAGTTCACATGATTGTTAGACCTTATGTGCAAAGGATTGTACAAACTTATAGAATATTAATCAAGAATTTTCAAAAACCTGGAGCTGAAATTCATTTAAAGCTTAATTAGCAGTAACTAATCTACTTTTTTATTCTAATGAAGAAGCAAAATAAATAAATAAATAAATAAAAAACCAGACAGGCAACTGAACTTTGGTTGGAATTTGGAACTTTAAGAGATAAAATTAGGCTTGGGAATGGAGTAAGTTGTTTTGAGCAAGCAGCATAGAAAATTGGAACTGCAAAAGGTGCCCTAATAAAAGTGAACACAGAACAAAGACATAGTACGGAGGACACACCCACCTCACCTGGACTAGGGGTTGAAGGAAAACAGTATCTAAGGAAAAGTGGCCATTGAGTGACATAAGCAATACTGAAACATCGTAAAAAGTGGAAAGAGCCTGAAGGAGTGAAATATATCTATGAAATAAATACACTAGTTATTTCTGTTCATAAGAATGGATTTCAGCTTTCTCTGGAAACTTGAAGAGTGAATAAGACAACTGGGGTCCGCTGAGCACTAGACACCGTATGGACAGAAAATCTCATTACATTTTGTAATGGCTAGCTACATATCTCAAAGGAATTTGGGGTTTGTGTAGCTAGCATCCCCCCTGTGTGCTAATTTCATCTTTTCTTTTCCATTATTCCGAACATCTTCTCTTTCTCAGCTGATATAATGCTATTTTTCAATACAATGCTCTAATGTAAGACAGAAAATATGCTGGGACAAAAGAAGCAGCCTGGAAGCTTGATCAGAAAGAAAATCCAGTAAATCCCAAAGCCAAGCTAAATAGTGAAGAACATCATTCTTGAAAAGTACTATTCCATTTCGAAGTCATCAATGAGTTGTGTCAAGAAACGAAGAGACTATTTGTTATGGTTATAAAAGTTGTACGAGATTGCAAAAACAAGGAGGTCTTCAAAAAAAGACACAGTGGCCAGGAGCTCTGGATCACCAGCTAATACCTCCTGTCTTTGAGTCTGAGTTTGGCCATCAGTTGACAATGTGGCAAGAAAAGCACTAGTTGTATGAAGTGTTCTTCCATCATTTGGTTAAATCCAGCCAGGTACTATGCCTAAGTATGATACTTAGAGGAAAAAAAAAAAGAAAAGAAAAGAAAAATCAATCAAAGTTTGACATTTCCATCAGATTCAGTGTTTATGACCAATCTGAAATATAAATTATATCAAAAATATGGAGAAATAATTAAAACTTGGTCTTTAATCATCTTGATAATTATCAAGACAGTTATCTTGGTCTTGATTTATAAATATCACTAAAATAAAGCTAAATTAACGTAGGATTAAACAGAATCATTTATATTGCAAACCATGGCCACAGCCATTATTTGCAATGTATGCCAAAAGATTTATTCAGCATAAAGTAGGGTCTCTTCAAAATTCCCACATACACGTGTGAATGTAGAAGTCAAAGTTCAGCTACGGGCTGATTTACAGGCTGTTGAGCTGACTCAGATGATAACGAGAACTGGCTTTCTAGAGCTGATCTTGAGAAACAATGAGCAGTGAGACCACAAGGAGAGTTAGCTGCTGACAGAGTGACTGGCACAGAGTACTGCAAGCTGAGCTCTGTAAGGGCGGAAGGTTCGACTTCACGTATGTGTGACTGGGCCTTGCAGCTTTTTCTTCATGCACCTGAGTGGAAGTGAGAGCAATGCGTTATCACATGAGGGTGTTCTTGACATGCTTTTAATCTCTTAGGATAATTCCCCCCAAATATGTATAAGATTTAAAATAACTACAATCTCTTTTATGTACATCATTATAATACTAAAATATTCCACTTTTGCATCCACAAGACTTTAGCTTACTATAGGCATTATAGTTTTCTCTCTCTGTCTCTCTCTCTCTCTGTCTCACTATCTCTGTCTCTCTGTCTCTCTGTCTCTCTGTCTCTGTCTCAGTCTCTCTCTGTCTATGTCTCTGTCTCCCTGTCTCTCTGTCTCTGTCTCTGTCTCTGTTTCTCCCTCTCTCGCTCTCTCCTTGATCTGTCCCTATGTTTTTTCTTCTTGTGCTTCAAGGTATTACCAACTGCTGATTACAAGCTAATCAATTCCTTCCAGAACCACTTAGTGCTCGCTTCATTATTCTGACTGGTGCTGCACCCCGCCACGTCAGGTGCAGCAGCCCCAACCACGCCAGCACTACATACCTAATATCTAGAGAGTGCCTTCACTGCCTCACAAATTGTTAAACTTAATCATGTCTGGGGAACACTGACAACTTAACTGACCTTTGTATACTTGCCATGCACTTACAGCTGTGACTTAGTACTCTGTCCTCAGGAATCAATCCAGTATAGCCTAACTTGACAAATTTCTGTATAACTAGCAAAGCCCCTGACGTTTACCCATTTTAATGGCATTTTATATTCCATCATCAAAACTATCTTTAACTTTTATAAAATTGCCACACAATATGCCCCAAATTAATGTATGATTTAATGTCTATCTATGATCATTAATCCATTAGGAAAATGGAACTGTAGATCTGTAACACAAGCAATCTTTAAAATATGGATGGTATCTCCAAAGTAGATAGTGTCTGAGAAGGAGGTGTAGAACTATGCAAGTGTGCTTTTCCAAAGTACAAAAATCCCTATCTGTGTTTTTCCACCAGCTGTGGAACACATGCACCCTGAAGCTGAAGGCAACAAAGGCTAGTCAGTGCTTCAGGGGACCCACAGCTTAGCACTGGGCATCCTTGTGCAATTCAAACTACAGTCCAGGAGGTGTCTAACTGTGCTCCTTCCTTACTTTGTTTGCTTGCAAATTTATACTTGGAGCTGCAAAGCTTTCTGATGGTATTTGCTCCAGTCTTTTCAGGTAGTAAGTGTTCTTCTCTTTGTGGTTTCTTTTCTTTTTAATTACAAAGCCTACTCAATATACTTAGTTCACACTGAGGAGAGAGCTGATGTCTGCTAGTACAAGCTTCTTCTCTGTGTTCTCCAGACGAAACAGGGGAAATGAATCCCTCGGTGTTCCACAGCACACTTGTGAGTCACTTCTTTAGAAACATAGACAAACGTGAGGCCCTCTGACTACAGGAAAAAAAAAAAAAAAGGCTTTTTAAAGGAAATTAGGGGGCTGGGCAGATAGCTCCGTGGGCAGATAGTGCCTGCCTGACAGGTACAAGGTCGTGAGTTCAAACCCCAGTCCTGCAAAAAACAAAAAACAAAAAACAAAAAACAAAACAAAAAAAAATGTGTTTAGAATTGTAAACAGTTCATCATTCTCATGTGAAATACAAATTAATCTGTTGCCGGGCGTGGTGGCTCACGCCTGTAATCCCAGCACTCGGGAGGCTGAGGCAGGAGGATCGTTGTGAGTTCGAGACCAGCCTGGGCTACAAAAGTGAGCTCAAGGCCAGCCTGAACTGCATAGCGAGACCCTGTCTCAAAAAGACAAAAAAAAAAAAGGTTATAATCAGTTTACTTTAAAAAGATAACACAAATGTGACAAAAATGATAAACTGAAAGTAATTTTACATATGCTTTAGGTATAAAAATTCTACCAAGACTTTTAGCAACTAGAAACTGA